>JAOXJP010221380.1:0-11698 GCA_025762735.1 Platanus orientalis | reverse complement strand
GGGGGGGGTGTAAGTCTCTGTCTGTTTTGAGTTGCGCTATCGTCATTGGAAACTGGAAAGTGTGGAGCTGTGGAATATGCAGGGCTGCCCTGCACACAGATGAAAACTCCTTTTCTTTTTGGTTATATGGTAACCATTTCTTTGGATTTCGGGTAATTACATAGAACCTGATGATACTTGTTCCGGAGGTCACCAAGAAGATGATTGCCTGATCGTCTTCCTCATTGGGCTCCGAGCGGACTCGTTGCTGCAATCAATACGAGGGGAACGCCAATGTAATATCTGTTTGCGCCACTCCGACAATTAAATCAGTTTTTTCGGTCAATATTCATTATCCATATTTTGTTAAACGTATTTTCTTTTTATACTTAAATTTTAGGCGGTTAAGAGATAGTCTATCTTACTTGTTAAGAATATTCTGAGTTTATTAGGAAGTGAGTATAAGACACACGTGGCAGCTCAATATTAGCGAAACCTCTATGTTGCCCCTTATCTATAATGACCTTTAGTCTTGACTACGGTTAGTTCATTTAAATTTATTCGAGGGTCATCTCCCTCCGGATGATCATTTTGCCACTTGACTCTCGGTCTATTCAGGTTTATCCATTCAGTCAATCATCTGTCTCTCGGTCTATCACCTAGCATTTTTTTGGTAGTCAGGCGATCGATTGGTTTGTCATACTCCACCTCTGATGCTTAGTCAAATCGCAGTTGATTTTGACATTTGTATGGTCATATTGGTGATCTGGTGCTTGGTTTAAGTGACAATTGGTTTAACCCATACGGGTCGCTCGACAAACGGGTTAAACCTGAGTGATTCGCTCGACCAGTCGTCTTGGGTTAGATACATAGTCATCAAAACCCGTTAAGGTTTGTAAAATAACAGGGGTTTCTACTTAAGTTATTTTTGAAATCTGAAATTCTTTTAGAGAAGTAAAAAGCTTTTGGAGAAGTTAATTTATCCAAATGAAACCTTGACTTCTCCAGCATGCTCAGTTTGCTAGAGCAAGACAATGGTCAGGGGTCGCTTTTTTGATTGGCCATGTTGTAGTTAAATTATGTAGCTGAGTCGGTAACTCGAAGGGACTAGGTATTCCTAATTGTATCTCATATCCACAAAACTATCTTTTAAGGCCAATGATAAGATCGTCCACTTATAGAGAAGATTATAGAGAATAGAAGAAAAGAAAAGAATAAATAAGAAGTCATTTTAAAGGAAGAAAATTATGTGCAAACTAATTTCGTGAGAACTGTGCAAACTGCACCAGGGTGTGGACACATCAGCGCTGAAAACTGATAAGCACCCTTCAAAAAGTGTAAATCACTTTTCGGTGCTGATGCATCAGTCCCTACTGCAGTTTGTACAGTTCTCATGAAATCTGTTTGCACAATGCATGTGTAAGGACCTAACAAGGCTTGCATTAACACCAAAAAGTGATGAGCACGTGCCCTAAAAATATAAATCACTTTTTGGTGCTGATGCAAGCCTTGTCAGGTCCCTGCACATCTATTGTATACGAATTTTGGGCACACAAAAACCAAGCCAACTGACTTGTGGTGCATCATGGTTAAAAACGTTCAAAAAGTGTTCGATTGAAAAGGTAGATATCCAAAAAGAGGCACTAAATCAAAAACACATCATGCATCAGTTTGTGACACACCTATAGAGAATTGTCATCACATACAATCATTCTCCAAATGAAGAATATTCAAGGGATATTGACGGTGCCATCTTATATATTGTCAAGCGGCTATTATAAAATAGACATCATAGATTTGTCACATAAACCCTCTTTAGTACTCAAGTAGAAGAATGTATCGCTACCACCGAGTTTGTCGAAGCTGAACCTCTCATGGGGGATCTCTCGATGTGTTTTCCGACGTAAGAGATTTCAAATCAAAGAAAAGGCATCCTATCCATCAAGTAGGAGGCAGCTTGCAAATATAGATTTTAAAGCTTTTAATGATTTAAATTTGATGCCTTGTTTTGGGTGCCTATTTTTTGAATAAAACACCTATACACCATATGTCTACCTATGGTGCGGTCAAATAGTAATCACACCAGTGTTGGTCATAAAAGATTTGTTCTAAAATGGAAAGCCGTTGGCCTCTCTCAAGAGGCATGCATACCTAGAACAGCATTTGATAACTAATGGATAATCTTAGGATTACATACCAGGCAGCTTTAATGAGAGTCCAAACGTTTTCTATGTGTATGCGCTCGAAGATACAGGGTGTTGGAAAAGATGACTAATCGAAGATGATCATCTACTGATCGAAGGAGTTCGAAAGCTCTATGGCAAAGTGAGTGCAGTTCAAGTGCTGTGATATTCAACACTCAACGTGTCATTGAAACAGGTGAGAATATCCCCAAAATTTTAACTTCCACCTATTTTGATCCACATGTCAAGTGTGGAATATCATAGCACTCGAACTACACTCAACTTCATGGTAGAGGATCCAAACTCCTACTGAAACTGTTTGGACTTGAACTTACGATCTTTCGCTCTTTTATTTTTTTTTTTGTTTTTTGATAAACAAGGTATCCAAGCCTCTTAAAGCACTTGACTAAGTCTTGGGGGCATGGGGACCCTCTGTCGGAAAGACGTTCTTCCCATGCACCAGGTAAATCATCCGGGCAAGTGGCCCTAATGAGGTGAATTTTAAACTCAGGACCTCCACTTCCTGAGGCATTATCCTGATCAATTGTGCTACCCCTCAGTTACAAAGTCATTCCATTCATCCCTTGCTAACTTCTAAAAAGAAAACCCCTTGACCCGTTAATTGCCCGTTGCATCATGTGTTGTATTCGCTTTTAACCGTTAGATTAGTATCATTGGGAATAATGTCAATACAAGGGTGGGGCTCGGGTGTTAAATAGATTCCAATCTAACTCTAACTAGGGGTGGCAATGTTTGACATGACCCGTGAGCCCGAAATGAACCTAACATGAATAAGCAGGTTAGGATGGACTGTAAACGTGTTTTTGGATCAAAGTGGGTTGGCTTGCTTCGACACGATTAATAAAAGGGTCAGATTCGGGTTGACCATATATTTGTATACCCTTAACTTGATACGACACGAATTACCACATAACCCACAAACCGGATATGAATCCAACATAAAATAAGTAAGTTAGGATTGACTATAAAACATGTTTTGGGTCAAAGCATGTCAATCCACTTTGACACTATTAATAAATGGGGGGTTGGATTCAGCTTGAGCCATATATATGGTCGTATACCCTCATCTTGACACGATACCAAGTTACCAACTCAACCCATCAACACGATTTGCCACCCCTAGCTCAAACACCTCATGTAAGGGCAGCACTCGAACCCACGGAGCCCGGTGAGCTATTTCCATCATTCATGGAGGTATAGACTTGGCCGACAGAAAAGATACGCGGAAAAATTAAAAATAAAGAGAACGGCGTGTGAAGGTTGTGCAGCTATCCTGGTTTATTGCGATACAAATACGGAGAATTGAAGTAACTGGTTGCTTGGATGTGCGTTACTGTGTCAGAACTAACTCAAACTTTTAGTACCGTCGCGTATATATGTAACTGGGGAAGGAGACGAAAACGTTAATAAGTGCAGAAGGGAGGTAACATGTTCGCTTAAAGAAAGAAAGAGACAAAGAAGGTAAGACTGTAAGATTAACATGTTCTGTTACATTATTATAATGAAGTGGATATGGACCTTGGTGTTGGATATATATGTTTTTTTCATTTTTTATTTTGGTAAAAAAGAAGTATATATATAAGAAAGAGAGTTGGTTAGGTTGGTGTACATGTAGTAGTAGGAGAATGGACCCATACCTGTAGACTTTGGACTGGTGCATAAAATTATGACAGTTAATATAGCACTATTTTCAATGCATGCCTTCAAATTTGGATTTTGGACTTTGAAACTGTCATTTCTATTATACAATGCACGGGGTATAGTGCTATAGTCACTGGCAAAAAATACAATAAAAGGAACCCAGTTTCTGTAAGGTATGTATCCACTACATACCATCTTAAGACGGTTTTGCAAGCCGGAGAGGATCTTGAGTACATTAAAAGGTGTTATTTAGTTGTTTAAATGATAAAGATATCTTTATAAAGAAGCAATTTTTCGTGAATTATGGATGGGTCATTCTTTGCCAAAAACAAAACATCCATCAAACAGGTCGAGTTGAGTGTAATTGCCAACCAACAACTACTTAGGTGGTTAGGAATTAAGGATCTACTAATGTGTCATAAATCACGAGGGTTGCCGGCCATGCACCACCGACCTCCAAAAGGGTTGAATCAAAAACCATCCTTGAAAGTATGGACAATTTCAAAAAACTTCAATGAGATATCTGAAGCATCGATATCCTCATGTAAGGTGTATCAAGGCAAAAAAGTCTTTGGAATACTGAATTACTTACACCTTGGCAAGGGCAGTCTACTCATTAATTAGTCTGTTTGGCAGCCACCTGTAATGAAATCATTTCACTTGAGAAACTCAAGACAATATTTGTAGCTATAAGGCGATGGTTGGTAATGAACTCATTCAAATTTGTATTGATTTGTTTAAGTACAATTAGAAATAGAGAGCTAATCCTCTGCAACAAGCTTAAATAACATTAAATGGAAACTGCCCTCAAATAACCACTTATTTACTAATAAATTGGAGTTTTAACATTGGGTGGGAGTTTTAATATATATGTTTCCTTGTAGACTTAAATGTGGGCCCACTTTTAACCAGCTGTCATCTTTTGAAGGCAGTTTTTGTTTAATATTATTTAAACTTGTTATAGAGGATTTGTTTTCGAAGTGATCTTAGGTTTTTCTACAAAATGAAATGACTTGTGTTATTAAGCACAAATCAATGCAAATCTGAATGAGTTCATTACAACTGAGGAGTGACAATGTTTAACATGACCCATGAACCCAATACAAACCCGACACAAATCCAACATGAAATAACCGAGTTAGGGTTTACTATAAATGTGTTTTGGGTCAAAGCGAGTTGACTTGCTTTGACACGATTAATAAATGGGTCAGGTTATGATTGAGTCATATAATCACCTATACCATTTACTTGACATGACACAAATATGATCCACCAACATGAATTACCATATAACCCGTGAACCCGACACAAACCCAACACGAAATAAGCGGGTTAGGGTTGATTGTAAACGTGTTTTGGGTCAAATCAGGTCAACCCGTTTTGACATGATTAATAAATGAGTCGGGTTAGGATTGAGCTATATAGTCGTATACCCTTATCTTGATAGGACATGAACCCAACCTACAAACATGAATTGTCACCCCTATTACAAACCATCCAATTGAAGCTACAGAAGCCTTGAGAAACGGCTCAAGATAGAACCTGTCATGTTAGGACCTATGCACAACCAAAGTGTACAGTTTGCACAGTTTGGCATTAAAAAAAAATTGGTTGTGCATAGATTGTGCACATCTTTTTATGCCAATCCGTGAACTTAGGTTGTGGACAGGTCCGGACAGGATCTAAACCATGAGAAACTCAAATGAAATTATTACTTTACAGGTGACTGCCAAACGTGGACTAAGTAGTTATAAAACATAATCATCAAATGTATAGTGACCAAAGTATCCTTTATTAGATTAGACACGTGCATCATAACGACACAAGAGGAGATATTTTAGTAATCATAGGGGTTATTTT
The DNA here is from genome assembly GCA_025762735.1 of Platanus orientalis. NCBI lineage: Eukaryota > Viridiplantae > Streptophyta > Magnoliopsida > Proteales > Platanaceae > Platanus > Platanus orientalis. Next base: position 6,014 of record JAOXJP010221380.1, on the reverse strand, counting down.
TTATCAAGATTTCCCAATTTTGCAAAGTATGGTCGTGGTCTACAAAGCTACTGCTTGTACGTGTTGTACATACAACAAAGAAGTGTTTTTTTCAATTAAAAATAAAAATCACCAAAAAATCAATGCTTGTACAATTAAAATGTAGGATCCTGAGTTCGAATCATCTCCAGGCGACTAGATAGATATCAGGCCGAGTGATTACAGCCATTAAAGCATCCTTAACACAGTAGTACAAAACATAGATTAGAAGACGAAAACAAAATTTAAACACCAGCTCAATTTTTTTTCCTTCTGTCAAAATGTGGCTTATAAACAATCGCAGAGCTTTAAGGGTGTTTTAATGGCTGTAGAGGATCTGAGTGCATGAAATCCCTGAAATAACCATTTTTGGAGTGGCAAAGAACCAAGGTAGCTCGACCTGGCTTGAAGCTCGGCTCGGCATGAACCGAGCCTGAGCCTCACTTTAAGCTCGCCGAACCGAGCCTGAGTCTGGAGTAGCCGAGTAGGGGTCCAATATGTTTTGTTTTTTTCAGGTTTAATTTTATTGTTGATAACAGGGACCAAAAGAACAACATGCATGATCGGTGGATTCCTTGTTTTATTAACCCCAGTACCCCAAAACAAATAGTGTCTTGCAGACAAAGAAGCACACCCACGAGACAAAACGAAATAGACCTCATAAGCACAACTTTTATCTGAGAAAGGAAACAAAAGATTCCCCACTTTCTTGAAGTAGAAGCCAATTATTATTTTTTTATTAAAATTTCCTCCTCCTTCCACTGATATCAAAGCCTTTCTTTCATAAGTCCTAGAAATATTATTGCAGTTTGCCTAGAACCAAATGCACCACCGAGGTGGAGTGCAATTTGAATATGCATTTATTTAAACCCGGGCTACGCCATTTCCACCGAATGGGCTTGTTCAAATTCCAAAGAAGGTCTATGTTTAATAGCATTTACAAAACAAAGTGGATGACTACATGACGAAAGCTAAGTCGTCAGGTAGGTAAGCTAAAATCAGAAAAGACAGGTATGGGCATTTGCCAGGTGGTGGATATATCCATTTTGATTTTGTGATAACTACTAAGATAGATAGAAGATGGATAGAGTAGAATGACACAAAACAGGATTCGTGTAGCCGCCCTAATTGGGATAGGATTATGTTGAGTTGAGTTATAGTTATCAACTGTTAATTGTCTATATAAGTATTGAGATCTCCTGGTCAGCAAATTTTGTATGGATGTCTTTGACACCACCTCATGGCAATGAGATTGTAAGGGGTTGGTACTTGTTAGTGGCCAAGTAATAAAATCTCTTTGTGGATTACAGAAGAATCTAGTGGAAGGAGATTTTTAGTAATAATTTATCAGTGGCCAGATCCTTAAGCTTCAACTACGAATCCCTGGAATCAGCAAAGTCTTCAACTACGAATCCCTGGAATCAGCAGAGTCGACTCCAGTGAGTAAAGAATTCATTAAGTAGTGATTAGGGTATCAATAATACTGACATCTCATTCTTGAAGGGGACTCCTTAGAAATTATCAAAGGACTCTCAAATCTTCAACGTCAATGGACCTGAAGGGTAAAACAATGATGCAAGATTGTACCTCTTTCTATTTATCATCTGTTTTCTCGGTTTCCTCCCTCATGCACACAAAACTCAAACTCTACAGATCATGCTTTTGTTGTTAATGTATATGAGTGAGTAACAGAGGTACAATATGTAAGGGTGTATATGTCTTCAATTAGTATAGGGGTATATTTGTAAATACCTATCATTATATTGATGTTTTATCTTATCATGAATATTCTCATACGTATGAGAGAGTATTCATTTCTCTCTATACAACTTTCTCCCTTTTGTTCCCTTCTTCTCTCTTCTCCTTTTTACTAACTCTATCTTTATTCTTGATCAATTACTGTAGAAATCTGCTTAGTATCAAAGCTCGATGCAATTTAAGGTTACTATGTAAGTCAATCTACTCACAGTAGACCTACCAACATCAGTATATTGTATGCTGACGTTAGCTGCCATACAGTGACGTAGGTCATGTGAGTTAGAATTTTTGGATCTTAAATCATTACGATATTTTGAAATGTTTTTTTGTATAAGGCCCAAGGTCATTTAAGACTATTTTCAATTTTTTAAAGATTTTTTGTACTTTTTAGAGATTTTTTTCCGAATTTTAATAAATCTCTCAGTACAATCTGTTTAAGGCCTTGTTCATCAATGGGTTAAGATGTATCTAAATTGTTTTTTGACTCTAAAGCTAATGGAACAAATTTCGTTAGATTACTATTTACCCTACTTTTTAAACTTGACCATTGTTTAAATGACATGTGGCTAAGGCCTTCCTCAAAGAGACAAAGGCTAATGTGGTTAAAGGAGATAGACTTTTCATTTGTCTAGGAGTGACATTAATTGTTAGCACTATTAGTGGAAATTTCTTTCTAAATTCTCTAATTGTCGATCAAGTCCCATCACAGCAAGACGACAAGAGCAACAATTGAGAAGGGTAAATGTGCGAAATCATTGTATTTGTATTCTATTGCAATTATAATATCATTTTTTGTGCATATTTTCATTTTTTTCTCATTTAATACGAAAGTCCTCTTAATTGAGGCAAAGACTAAATTCATATCTATCGAGTCATTTTCTGGCACAATGCTAATTTTTTTGTCAAATTTGGAGATTTTATTCCATCTACTCATACAAAGAGTTGTTGGCTAATTTTCTTCTTTTCTTTTTTTTTTAGCGGAATTGGTTCTTCCCAATCGGAGCTTTCATTTGGAACAAGTCTCACTTTGTTTAATTGAAAATTGAGTGACTTATGTTGAATTCCATGGAGTAGATCTATTGCCTAACCCTCTTTTTTTTAATTTTTTCGGCCTTGCTCTTGATTGTCATGCCTGTGAACATACTCTTACTACTTTGTGGTAGCTCCTGAACTGAATTCTCCTTATTTCTTGCATTTTTTCATTATTATTTGCCACATGGATGTTATATCTTTGGTTTGTGATGTCATTTTGAGGTTATGAAGGCATATGAAGTTTTGTAGGGACAACTGTTAAGGATGTCAATGAATCAAGCTAGCTTGGTTCGACTAAGAGCCAAGTCTGAACCTTATTTTAAGCTCGGTGGCTCAAGCTTGAGCTTTGATTTAAGCTCATTTCTTAAGTGAGCTTAGGACTATCAATGAGCCGAGCTAGCTTGGCTCGTCATGAGCTGAGCTTGAACCTTATTTAAAGCTCACAGAGCTGAGGCTGAGCTTCTTATTGAGCTCATTTAGTTATGCAAGCCTGAGCCAAGCTGCATTACGCTCGGCTTGTTAAAAGCTCAGCTCACTACTCGTTATATGTTTAGAAAAAAAAATTAATGTATGATAGGAATAAATAAATAATGAATGGATTGTATATTTTTAAAGTTGTTCCTGTTTTTTCACAATTTTTTATTTTGCCCTTAGTTTTTATGTTTACTATATATATTGAAGGGAGTTTAATGTCATTTTACAAATTCACTTAATTTCTTTCATCTTTTAATCAAAGTACTTGATTGACACGGTACAGGGAGTTTTTGACTTTTTGGGTTCTTTTTCTCTCATTACAAATTCGTTTTACATTTCTTATTTGCCCTACCTTTTCGATATATATGTATAAATTTAAGGATATTTCATGTCTTTTTACATAAATACATTAATTTCTTTCTCCCTTTAAGTATTTGACGTGACACGGCGACATCGAGATGGCTCTCCCACTTCCTGTATCTTGATGCTACATTGTCTCTACTTTATTGTCTTCTAGCCCTTCTTTAACTTTTACTTCCAACCAGTATGAAGGTTGAGCAGATCAGTGGTAAAGGAAAAAAAAAAAAAAGGAGTTCTGCAAGTCTCTTTCAAGCCTGGCTGCCTGAAAATATTCTGATGGAGAAAATAGAGCCATGCCTTGTCAGATCTTCTAGCTTGTTGTATTACTTCAGGAGGGTAAGGGAGATAGAGAAAGAGGACGAGAACTTGTTCAAAGAGCTGTTTGATTTTGGTTGTCCAACTTAAGGAAGAATTTAAGATAACTGAGTGCTCCTCATCTGATGTTTTCAAATATGAAGATGATAATGGGAAGAGTGAGTTGAGTATGGATGCACTCAGGTGGACGGTTTCACTACCAAAAAGAAAGAAGAAAAAAAACATGTAAATGACCTAAATAATAGAATAGGGTTTCTTTGCAACAGTGGCTGGCGGATCTCGGACATAAAACAGGTAACCGACGAACGAAAATCTGTGAATAACAAATATTAGTTTTTTTTCTCAATATTTTAGTGAGCTGAGCCGAGCCTGAGCCGAGCTTGTTTTATTTTTAACGTGCCAAGTCTAAGCTTTGGATCTCAAGCTCGTGACGAGCCTGAGCTTACTTCTTGTTTGACGAGCCCGAGCTGAGCTGGGCAAAGCTCGGCTCAGCTAGGCTCGTTGACACCTCTAACTGTGCCTGAACTGAGCTTCACTAAGCTCAGCTAATTAAAAGCTTAGTTTGGTTAATAATTTTATAATAATATTATATATTGTGACAATAGTAATGTTCAAATAATACAATTTAGACTAATGGGCCATCAGGATGTTGGACTTTTTTGCTGCTGAGCCAAGCTGATCAGGCCTTAAGCCTACCTTCACGAGCCTAAACTGAGCCTAAGCTTGCCTTTCATGTGACAAGCCCGAGCCAAGCAGGATAAATTTCAGCTTGTTGACACCCCTAGATGTTGTGGTACTTGTGTGGGACTCTATCATGGAAGCTTGTATGCTTATCCGTGGAAGCTTCTATATACATCATTGTGTTTGTTTAGGCTGTGGTTGATGTTGGTCGAATGCCTAAGTGTGGTTGTTGATCCATGGTAACAATGATGTTTGGTGATTAACGTGTTCTTTGGGTTTTGTTGCTATTGTTATGTTGAGTTTTTTTTTTGGACTAGTAGGTTTTTCTCATTGTTTTTGGCTTTCTATTGTAGTGGTTTGTATGGCTTTTTCATTACATCTAACAACTGGACTATCCTTGAATGTAGTCTTGTCGCCTATGGTGCTTGTTTGGTTGAAGCATTAGTTTGTGGCCAATGGTATAATTGTTATGTTTTGGGGCCTTGATTTGTTCTCGGGGCTGCTTGGTGTTTTCCATGGTTATTGCTCCATTGTATTGCAAAGATTTGGGCTCTTGTCGGTTTTCAATGCAATGCATTACGTGGTGATTTGGCTTGTGGTTTGTATTTGGCCTCCAGTTCTGACATAGTTTCACCTGATAATGTCTTCTCTGTATGTTTAGTACTTATGTCTCCTATTGTAACATTTTTTCTAGTCATCCTTAGATCATTGATTTAGGGGACTGTCATCATATGACTTGTATGTCTGCCATTTTTCCTCCATCATGTAATTTTTTAAAAAGATTTTAAAAAAAACGTATGTATTATAGATGGCTCCCAATCTTTTGTAGCTAGTATTAGTTGCACTCTTACATCTTTCTTAACTTGTTTTTTATATTTCATGTTCTCAATATTTAGTTGAAAATTGTTTGTGTTAGTCATTGATGATGCCCAGAAGAGGATCACTCAGATGGTCCAATGACATCCCTCGATCTGGAATTCGGGTGGTACCTACACACTAGCGGGAAGATGATGTTGGTGTGGCGCCGGCCAACACCTCTCCAACGCCCAAGTCAGAGTCCGAAAAAAACTGAATTAAGTATTCCCTTCTCTTTTGGGATTGATTGTACTTACATTCTTTTGGGGTTCCTCTTCCCTTTTATCATCTTTTTCCCCGTTCCTCGAATATTCTTCGAGTTGGTTACAAGAAAGTGGAGGAGTGGTGCACGTGTCGATGTGGGATTGGTAGTTGTTCTGTCATGCTCTGCATCTCGTAACCGCTTTTGTCTTACTTGTGGTCCACTAGGGTATAGTCGCGCATCCGTCGCCTCGAGAGCTGTGGGCGATCATCCCTCAGTCGTTTTTTGCTTATGAGTATACTGGAATACAATGGGGTCG
>JAOXJP010221369.1:0-11698 GCA_025762735.1 Platanus orientalis | reverse complement strand
TATATATATATATATATATATATATATATAATAAAAGAAATACACTACTTATGATAGCAAGTCATGTATGTTTAGAGATCAAACAATGTTCCCAGCAGAGTCACCATTTTGTGGACATCAGGCGGTGGCCCGGACCTCCACTCGCATCTCCGTCTGTCTTCCCAAGTGTCTGGCCCCTTCTCGGGTTTCGGGTTTTAGCTAACTCTTAGGTTAGGCCTTTTGGAAGTCGCTACCAACTCGGGTTTACCAATGGAGTTAGACATTGACTTCCCTTCCAAGAGAGGGGAAGTCTAGACCCGGAGGTCTAGGGGTTAACTCATAAAACTGGTCTAGTTTCCAAAGAAAAAGGGTAAGTCATTCTGTTGCATTTGGAGAAGGTGTTAGACACCCCAAATACCCACATTTTTAAGGTGACTTCTTGTGAGCATACGTGTCTTTGACTACCATAAGGGTTCGTGCCATCAAGGGAGAGAAACAGGTCATGTTTATGTTTCTTTTTTTTTACAGTCTTAACACCTGAATTTCATTCTAATGACTGAATTTTAATTAGACGCCTGAATTTAATTCATGTTAAAATTCAAGCGTTGGCTACTGGAAAATCCAGCAACCTGCCCTTTTGTGCTTTGACTCTCTTCTAAGGGTCCCCACCCCTCTACAAAACCATAGGATGGTGAAACCCCAAAAGATAGTTAAACCATAGATGGGTAGGTTGTTGGATTTTTCTAATAGTCAATGCCTAAATTTTAACCTGAATTCAATTCAGATGTCTGATTAAAATTTAGGCGTTTGAATGAAATTTAGGCATTAAGCCTATAGGAAAAAACCACAAACATGATTTATTTCTCCCCCTTTTGGCACAAACCCTTATGGCAGTCCAAGACACATATGCTCATGAGAAGTCACCTAAAAAGGTGGGTATTTTGGGTTCCTTAGACCTTCCTCAAAGGCAACAAAACAATTTACCCTTTTCTTTGGAAACTCGACCAGTTTTAGGAGTCAACCGCTAGACCTCTAGGTCTAAACTTCCCCTCTCTTAGAAGGGAAGCCAATGTCCAAATCCATCCGTAAACTCGAGTTGGTAGCGACTCCCAAAAGGCCTAACCCAAGGGTTAGCTAAAGCCTTGAAACCCAGGAATGGGCCAGACACCTGAGAAGACAGACGGAGATGACGGTGGAGGTCCGGGCCACCGCTCGATGTCCACAAGTGCTTTTGCAAGGAATAGTGTTTTCACAATGAACATCTTTTCGCGAAAAATATTGTTTTCATGATAAATAGTGTTTTAACGATGAATAGTGTTTACGCAATGAATAGTTTTCTTGTGATGAATAGTGTTTTTGCGATGAACAAGGTTCTCGCTCCAATGTTTTTGCAATAGTATTTTTACAAAAACGAAAAATTTGCTTTGTGATTAAATTGTGTGGGACTCTTTTTGGGCCTATAAATTAGATATGTTTTGACATACAAAGACTTAGAAACCCTAGAGAAAATAGGAAGAAAAAAGGAAGAAAAAATAGGGGAAAAGGCTAGGTTTGGGCATAGGTCTAGACTTTTCTGAAAAATGAAAGCTTAGGAACGTTTTTGCACACGAAAGGTAAGAACATAGCTGAACTATTGTTTGTTTTCATTCTTTAGGTTCCTAGAAGTACATTAATTATGTTTTGCGAAGGTTTTTCATCGTTTGGAATCGGATTTAAATCGCTCTTCATTGATTTTTGTTTTGCCTAAAAATTCTAAAACACGTTTTTTGAAGAGATAAAATAGTTTTACAAGACATGTTATAAAAGAGATTTGTCTTCAATTCCACATAATTTTAATGAGTTGAATCATCGGTTTTCAATCCCTTTCATAATTTTAATACATGTAGAACTATGTTTTTAATGGAAAATCATGAGTTCAGAAAGAGGGTTTAATTCCTAAAATTGTAAAAGTTATTTTAAGACATGTTCTGAATTTCTAAATAATTTTAGAGGTAATTATTTACTGATTTGCAGGAAATTATGTCTAATCCTTTGATTTATTCTTAGTGTTCTTAAATTCTATTTTATTTAAAAAAATATGCTGATTTTTACATCCTACCTGTTAGCACCCAAATTTTGACTCGGGTCATCTAATGGAATAAAAGAGTATTAAGACAGCACTTAGGCATCTAGACCTTAGGCAACCCCGGTTTAGAGAAAGCAAACCTAGACTCTTAGAGGTTAAGCATCCTTTGTGAAATCTTCCCCGAATATTTTGGTAGCAAAAAACATCATCCATATCATACCATGTGCGGTGACACCACTATGATAAACCCAAATACTGGTTAAACCCTAATTCTCAAAAAGCATCAACAAGAATACAAGGGTCCATATTTAAAACTACCAAATACATTGCCTTCAAAATTCTCCAACCTCCATAAGCCTTCCTTCAGCGAAGCATCACAAGTGAAAAAATTACCATTTTACCCTTTTACCTTCAAAATTTACCCTTGGACCCTTAAAGAACTTCCGAAGCTTCTCCCATGACTTGATTCGTATCATGTCAGATCCTACACACCCCATTTTCAACCACCTTCAAAGAACTTATTATGGAATAGGTCTCTTTTAAAGCTGGCAACAGTAAATTTTTCAACAATCAAAAACCTCTAGTCGAAAAATGACCCTTAAAAAGCTCTCAAAGATTCATCTAGTATCAAAATTTAGAAAGGTCGGTGGTCATCTTTCAATTTTCGCCTTATCTTCAATCAATTGTTTGCCAGAAAAAAGGCATTTGAGGTCTCAAACCACTTCTAAAACTCAAATCTTCCTTAGGGAGTAAAAAGTCAGTTCTTGTTGCATTTCACCTTTATAGGGCCAGAATGTTTCCCGAATGTCCAAATCTTGATCAATCAATGTTTGTCTCTCTAGATCGACGAGGCCTTAGAAAAACCCCCTAATGGACAGGAAGAACATTTGAGAAAGGCTAATCTACTCAAATTCCCCTAATTATTTCAAAATCACTAGCACATTTGGGCCAAGTGTCAGGTATTCAACTAAACCCCAGGAATTCACCTAATATCCAAAATGCAGTCTGTTAGTAGCCATTTCTCGATAACTCTGAAGCCTTTGAAATATTTTCACCCCAAACAGGTCTATTCAGAAATTCTATAAGTCTAGTCACCATATTTTTCCCAAATTAGGTTAAGACACCTTTTATCTGTATTTGACATATAGAAAGCCATCAAGAACTCTCCCAGACTCAGAATTTTGTAAGGTCAAGCAAATTTCTTAGTTTTCCTCCTGTCTTTAAAAGACTGTTTCCCTAACCAGAGCAATAGAAGATGTATACTAGCTCAATATCATCATTCTTCAATGAGCTACTATCACACTATCTCATCAAGTGACCCCCCTATGAAAAGCTCCCAAAGATTGACTGAGAATCTGATGGTCAGACCATTAATTCCTGTGAATTCTAGACTCTTTGAAATTCAATGCTCTATGACCCTTATTTTTTCCACGAAGACTTTCAGCAATTGCAGAGACATTTTCAATCCAGATTTCTGCCACACATGCCCAAAAGAGTATCTTGTGCATGATTTCTTGCTCGGGTGTTGTAATTCAGAGTGGTTTGAACTTGTAGCTCAAAAAACCTACGGGTCACCTTTTGCTTGAAGACCTCGAAAATCAATTTTACCATCTTAACCTTTCGATAATTATTTGAGATTGAGGTCAATAAAAACCTGTTTTCACTAATTTACCCTTATCATGATTTGGTTCTGACTGATCCATTGCAACTAGAACATCCAAGACTTTGAAAAAGTACTTTGATTTTGTGTGTTTTCAAGCACAAGAACCCAAAAACTGAGATAGCCAAGTAATAAGCCTTTTCCCATGAAATTAATTCAATTAAGATTAATGAGCTCACTTTATTTGGATTTTAGTTCATTAATGATCATTAATGCATTCTCATCTAAAACCTTAAACCCTCACCCTTGGATATGAATATTCCTTGTGCACCCCATGTAGCCCCTCTAGGATCAATTTCAAATATTCATGGACCTCCCATGCAACTCTAAATTTGGGAGAAGTCATTTTGGCCCTAAATTCCCATCAACCAATCAAAACATATAGATTTGTCCCAAAGCTACATGCACAACCCTTGATTCCATACACCCTCCTTAAGATTGAAATCTAAAATTCAAATATCTATGGTATCCCCATGCAGCCCTAGATCTAGCACAAGCAACCCTAACCCTTGATCCCCTTTAACCAATCAAATTGGTTTATTGAATGGATAAACATCATCTCTCACCCTTGATCCCTTAAAACCTAAACTTTATTTCAACCCTCCATTTGTTGCAAACCCTAAACTAAATCCCCACCTTAGATCTCTCCCTTATCCACTTGAGATCTAATCTTAACCCCTAATTGAATTCAACCAATGGGAGGGGAGCCTTACTCCCCACACCATGTAACCCTAGTCCTCCACCTCCTAACTTCCTAAATTAAATCCTAGTCCTTAACCCAAACCCCCAAGGCCTATAAATAGCCCAAATTTCATTTCAAACAAGGGAGAAAATCTGAGGGAAAATCTGAGAAAAAAGAAAAGAAAAGAGAAAGAAAGAATAGAGAGAAAGTGTGGGAAAAGCTCAAGTGATTAGCCCTAAACCCAACCTTAAGCAATGTAAGCTTAAACCCTATTTGTGTTAACATTAAATTAGTCATTGTTAGGCCCTAAGAATGCTGTCTTTATGTTCTAATTAGTTCAATTAATCACCTCTTAATGAGGGACACAGTAGAGATAGAAACTGTCTCTGATGCACTTCTTTTTTTACCATAGTCTACCACTTTTTTTTTTTCTAGAGAGCTAATGGGGCTCAAATTTTAATGGTAGGCTCCTAGGATGGTAGTCTACCTCTGATAAAAATTTGGTGAATTTTAGAGCATGTTTGGGCCTCAAAATAGTCCCCCTAAACATGCCCTAAAAACTTATTTTTCTGAGTTTTTAGTTTTCATGCATGCTTATTTATTTGTTTATGATTTTTGTAGTCATTCATTTGAGCTAATTTTTTTTATATATATGACTCTCAATATGTATTGCATCTCTGTTAAAAATTTAGGAATTTTTTAACCCCCCTAAGGGGTCCAAACTATAAAAAAATAGGTTGTTGGATTTCCTCCCAGTAGCCAACGCTTGAATTTTAAGTTGAATTAAAATTTAGGCATTAATTAATTTTAGGCATCAGAGAAATTCAGGTGTTGGGATCTGGCGCCCAATCCAGTGCACCCCTAGCCTTCTCTAAACCCATAAACATACTGAAAATGTTTTTAGAACCCATCCTTGTGCCAAAGTACCTTTGTGGGCCTTGTTTTTCTTTCAACGCCTAAATTTTAATGTGAATTAAAATTCAGGTGTTGGGATCAATTTCAAGCGTTATGCTTGTAAATAAAAAACTAAATTTTATTATTGCTTTGTATATATTTTTGGATTTAGGATAAAACTTATGGATCATAGAGAGGTAATTCACCTCTCTATAATTCCCCACACCACTAGGACCCATAAAAAGAGGTCTAAAACCCAAGGCCAATTACTAGTTTTTTCAGCAACTAACGCCTGAATTTTACCCTAAATTACATTCAGGCATATGAAATTCAAGCATTAGAGTTAAATTCAAGCATCAAGCCTATGACTAAAAAACCAACTTACCTTTTTTAGGTCAGTCTCTAAATTTTGGGTTTAAATTATATGACTTCATAGGGGTCTCTTTTACCTCTCTGTAGACCCATACATCAGTGGGACCCATAAAAGAGGAGTCCAAACTTAAAGGCCATTTGCCGATTTTTCCAGCAACTAACACCTAAATTTTACCCTGAACGTATGAAATTCAGGCGTGTATGCTAAATTCAAGCATTAGGCCTGAAACACAAAAAATGAAAACTTATGTTTTTATTTTGAATATTATTTCCAACATGGGTTCAAACCTTGGTACCACAACATTTGAACCCTAGAGGGGTCTCCCATCCCTCTGTAAGACCTTTGGATAGTGGGACCCCCTACAAAAGATTACAAATCATAAAAAGTAGGTTGCTGGATTTTTTCAAAAGCCAACGCTTGAAAATTTAGGCATTAGGCTTATAAAAAATACAAAAACCCATATTTTCCATTATTTTTCAACATAGACCTCTATGGTAGTCTAAGGCATTTATGTTCACGAGAAGCCACCCTAAAAAGGTGGGTATTTTGGGTGACTAACATCTTCTCCAAATGCAACAAAATAACTTACCATTTTCTTTGGAAAGTAGACTGATTTTTAGGAGTTAACCCCTAGACCTCTGGGTTTAACTTCCCGTCCTTTTTAAAGGAAGGGGAACTGATGTCCAACTCCGTTGGTAAACCCAAGTTGGTAGCAAATCCTAAGAAAGCCTAACCCAAGGGTTAGCACACTTTCACACCCTTAACATGGCCCAGACCCATGGCATGGTGCCCAAAATCCCGATTTCCACAAAATGGTGACTCCGTTGGGGATTTTGTTTGATCTCTAAAAACATACATGCTTAAACTACCATAACTAAATTTCTTTCTTTTATTTTATACATGTCTAAATATTATTCATAAATACATGCTCAATCAGACTTAGGTCACTCCATTAGTTAGTAGGCTTATACTTCACCTTTAACATTTATTCAAATTTATATGCTTAGTCTAGAAAACATGTTCATTTTAGACTTAGGTAAGCTTAAATTAGATTTAGGATTAAATTCTCCTTGAACAACTTGTATGAAATACTTGTTTGATTTACATTTTCTGTACAAAAAATAATCCATAAAATACGACATTGCACAGATACATCACATTCAATCAGCCATTTATTTTCTCTTTGTCATTATCTACCAATGGACCACCATTGGATCACACTTAGGATGGGAACAACGTTGGTGTCGTGGCTGCTATGTCAACATGGTCAAGCCATGTTACCCGAGCTAATCACTATTGAAAGTTTGAGTTTATCCTAGAGGGGGGTGAATAGGATTTCTAAAAATTCTTTTAAACTTACCCCCAATTAAAATTCCAATTTTAGATGTTATGATGATTCTTGGAATTTGATGCACTTCAAAATATAAATCAATTATTACAAGTGCAATGCAATGGCAATGAGTGACTTTGATGTTTCAATTAATTTACGTTCCTACTTAATTGCAAACATGAAGGACCATATATGAAATGATAAACATGTCATGTAAAGATAGAGAGGAGAGATAATTCACACCACAAGCAAACACATAACACAATATTTATAGTGGTTCAGCACTCGACCTACATCCACTCTCAAAGCTCACAACAGAGCTACTAAATTTTATTTAAATTGAATTACATTACAATCAAGGTTAAAATCATAAAACGTATCTACTTACAAAGCAAGCTCTACTCTTGATGTCTCTGATGAGAGAGGTCTATACCCAGTGTCTCTAATGGGTATGGTCTACACTATCAGTGTCTCCGGCAGTAGTGCTGTGGTCTACATCCGATGTCTCTTGTGGGTGTGGTTTACACCCGGTGTCTTCAACAGGTGCAAGGGTCTCAATATAAATTTAAATCAATACAAATCACCTCACAAGGCTTGTGTATTGCTTGTTGTACATGAAGATGGTTGCTCCTTTGTTGATTTAGTGTGCCAATTGATTCCACCAAGCTTCCAAGAGTGCTCTTTGCTTTTTGGAGCTTCTTACAAGGGTTTACTTGGGAGTAAACCCTTCACCTTGCTTCCTTCTTCTTGTTCATCCTATATAGATTGTTGGGGGAAGCACTTAAAGGCTCCTTAATCTTCATTCAATGCTCATAGGAGTGAGCCTTTTGTAGTTGGGAGGTGCAAAATGCCTTAGATCTCACTTCTCTTTTGTGTTCAATGTTATTTTGTGTGTTAGAGAGCTCATTAGAGCTTTTTTCATACTTATAAGGGACGAGCACAGTCGTGCACCCTTGATATGGCATCTTCCCTAATGGTAAAAAAATTGCTGACGTAGATCTGTATATTTTTTTTGAATTTCTATAATGGTGGATCGATCTAGCTATGTTTGATTGATCCGGCATCCCCGGATTGATCCGGTGTCTTAGTTTGAGATACCCGAGCTTTGTCGGATCGATCTGGTAAGTAGAGGATCAATCCGTTAAGTGTAGATTGATCTAACCCCACATGGATGGATCTGATTCTCCTGTTTTTCTACCATTAAGCCTTAAACCTACTCCCACACACTTGGGAACATATGTAGGTGGCTTGGGTTTGTCTATAAGGTCATGCATAAGACTTTTGTTCTTTTTAGCCTATGTCTATCACATTATAAACCTTTACAAACATTTCTTGAGCTTGATGAACCTCGGGTCTTCAAGTCTTCGAACCTTGGCAATCTTGGGAACGGATCATCCTTGGCTTCAAGTGATTAGAGCTCTTCTTTCTTTTCAAAACCAACTACTTAATGATTATAGACATGACTAAGATATGCAGCATACTCATGCCATGCCTAATCTACTACTCCATGTATTCTATAAATTATGGAATGGACAATATACATTAACAACTATGCCCATGATCCGATCTTTTTCGGGGAGGTGTTTAGACTATAACACCCAACTTATAGATGTTGTCAAAATCATGTATATTTAGTCATTATAGGCTAGAGTTACTTAGGTTATACTTAAATAGATTAGAGGTCTAGTCTTAGGACTTGATTGCCAAATTTTTCATTGAATGATTGCATGCCTTGATTAATAGAACTAGGAATTCATGCCCATTTACCAATTTTTTATATAAAAAAAATTTCTAGATAAGATTAGGTTGGATGTTACCTTCTTGATTAAATTTTGAATAATTCTCACCCCATTTATGTAATACATATAAGAACCAATGAGACATTCCATAAATAAAAGGAAACCATTCCATTCAAAACAAATCCCCATTTACATCAAGTTTTCTATTAAAAAAAAAGAAACAAACAAACATAAGTCTTTACAAACTATTACCCAATATATATATATACATCAACCTTCCTCATCATCATCATCCTCCCTTAGAGGATTTGCTTCCAAATCAGCCCTCCTCTTCTTGACTGTTTCCCTCCTAGCTGCTTACTTCTTCTTTGTATAGGATATTCCCACTCCAAAGCGGATAGTCAAGTCATCATAAGATGTTGGAGCTTTGTCTTTCCCTATTGGGTTTGTCCCCTCTCCCATTTGTGTGGGAGACACATCCTTAACCCTATCTCTTGATAGACCCATTGGCTCCGGAATCTCAACCCTAGTTAGTGCAGGAGACATCTCCTCATCATCACCTTCTTCAAAGTCATCTTCCCCCGGAATGGGGATCTACTTCAGTAACTGAAAAATATTTCAAAAAAAAAATTTAGATCATTAAAATACTTTGAAAAATTAAAAAATTGAATCATGATTTTTACCTCATCAATGTCCTTCTGGTGCCCCTACTTCAAAGAAGACACCTCTGTCTGATGGTCCTGATGGACCTGCCTTGGAGGGCATCATGAAGACCTCCCGTGAAACCTGTAAAAATAAATAACTCATTTAATCCATTTAGAAATAATCATTTTTAAATAAACAACAACAACAAAAAACTCTTACCTAAGTCACGGTCTCTAGAGGGACCCACCCCTTAGGAACCTCAGCCTCAAGTAGAGGCATCTCAACTTGATCCCCTTGAGGGTCAATCACCACAATTACCTAAGGCACTCTGCCCATCAACTCAAGCCCATCGTTGGGGGCCTTTCTCTTCCTTCCTCTTCTAACCTGTTGAACGGGTTCAGCTTCTCCTTTAGGTTCACCCGCGGGCTTCCCTCTTTCCTCTGCCGCCACCTAGCACACAACAAATAATCAGATGAAATCCAAAATGAAAAGAGTTTTGTAATCAAAATTAAAAACAAGTTTTACTTGAGGTTCTAAGGGACCAGCCAAGGGTCCACAAGAATGAGTGGCCCACCACTTAGCATACACTCTTTCCCAAATGAGGAAGCCTGAGGCATCAATGCCAACCTCTCCTCGGCCAAGCTAGCCCTCTATCTCAATCCCTCAAGGGGAAGGACTTGGAACTACAAAGTCCTCTACCCCTTCTCCCACCTGTCTCCAGCACCTCTCCTTAAGGTACTAGTCTATCTCGCTAATCTCAATGACGACTACCCTTTAGTGAGACCAGGTCCATGCCACCTCCTGACTGGTAGTTGCCTCCCCTTCAAGGGCCCAACGAGCCCATGGGCACCAGTTGACTTACATATAATTTCATTATAAATAAGTTCAAGTAAGTTTAAAACCAATGAAGAAAGTCAAATTAAATTTTCACTATCCTGTGAGGCATTTCAGAGGTCTAATTCCCACCGAAAGGTAGACATGGACTTCCTCTTCTTATGATGTGTGTTGAAGATAGACCACCTCTCCACACATGGAAATGGGAACTACTCCAACCCCTTCCTCTTGGAAGCCAAGGGTGTGAGGTACTCATAACACCAAACTGCATCATTTAAAAAAATAATAATAAGTGTTAAGTAAAATAAAACAAACAAAGAAATTTAAAGCAAAAAAGTAACTCTCCTCCCACAAGAAATGAAGGCCTTGGAATGTGTGTCAGCCCTTTCCATGGGCTAGCTCACCCATGTTGGCATACATCCACCCTAAGGTAAATCTACCTCAACAATAGGACTTCACTTGGCTCAAGTCCTTAAGGGTCGGCAATAGATGGAAGTACATATAGTCATTTTTTCCACTAAAAATCGACTAGGTCAACATAAAGATGAGAAAAGCCCACACTAAGTAGTCAATCTCAGCCAACGAGCTATTGTCCTTTTCTAAGACATAATTCTCCTCAAACCACGATAGGAGAACACCCCTTGGTACCCTTGTAGTACTCAATCGACTATGGCCCCAAGTAGTCTCGTACTAGCTCTGGTGTGGCCTTAGCAATACTAGAGGGAGGTATGCCATCCATGGATAGCCCGATCATCATATACAGATCAATTGAGGGAAGACCAATCTCCCCCATAGGCAAGTGAAAGGTCCAGGTCATGGGAGACCACCTCTCTGCCAATGCCATCAGTAAGCTCTTGTCCACTTTCAGTGGAGGCAGACTGATGAAGGGCCCAAATCCTAGCTTTGATACTTTTCTTGGGCCTTTTTGCATAGATGCTTCCAAAATGTTTAGACCCTAGACCATGACCTGTGTCCCTCAACATGATGCCTTGCATGCCTACAAATAAGCAATAAGTGTGTTAAATAAAATAAGATGCCGAAAGAAAACAAAAAAATAAAAATAAAAATTTCACTCACAGGCTTGACACCTGGATTTTATGCCAACACCTGAAAATCCCTTCAACGCCTAAATTTTAAAACTTTTAAAATTCAAGCATTGCGCTGTAAATTAGGGCAATCATTTTTCAAGCATCAAGGTGGCCAAAAACTTCAAAATCTCTTTTCAAATTTTGCAAAAAACAATCATTTTTCAAACTAATTAAAAATAAATAAATAAATGTGTAAATACCCATTAAGGTTTAAGATTCTACAAACTTTAAAGAACATCAATAGAATCAAAGAACTTATAAAAACCTCTTCAAAACTTTTAAAGAACTCATAAAAAACTTGAAGAAATTCATTCATAAATCAAAAGTGACAATTAAAAGATCAAAATAAAGTAAAAACTCACCTCATTCGGTACTAACTTCCTCCATAATGCATTCTCTTGTGTAGAGA
>JAOXJP010221358.1:0-11698 GCA_025762735.1 Platanus orientalis | reverse complement strand
ATTCTATCACCTATTCTCTTAACATCTACAACTTCCTCCTTTAGATCTTTATCTACTATTATTCCTACCCCATTTTTATTATTAGCTTCGCCTATGCACCCTCCTTTAGAATGATGTTGAATAAGAAAAATCCTATGAAAAGAGCATATTTTCAAAAGGTTGAACAAGAGAATCTTGAAAAGAATAAGAAATTGACTCAATCCAAATCTAAAATATTGCAAATGAGACAAATTTGGGTCAATAATGGAGAACTAAAATGTCTAGTGGTCCACACCACTCTTAAGGTAGGTAATACCTCACATTGGTACCTAGACAGTGGATGCTCAAGGCATATGATAGGAGATAAATCTCTCTATCTCACACAATGTTCTCAGAAGGGAAGGAAGTGTAGCTTTTAGTAATGGAACACCACCAAGATTATGGGTAAAGGTATTGTTGAAATACCCAGAGTCTCAACACTGAAAGATGTGCTCTTTGTTGATGGTTTAAAGCATAACCTCCTAAGTATAAGTCAAATTTGTGACTTGGATATGATTTTGGCTTCACAAAGGATGGTTGCCACATAAGAGACAAGGAAGGAATTGTTGCCAAGGGTATTCGTACCAGTGACAGTTGCTATATCTTTGGAAATGGTAAACCAAACACATGCCTCATCACACAAAAAGATGAGACACGCCTATGGCATCAAAGGCTTGGGCATGTAAACTATAGGAACTTGTCTAAACTAAGTAGGGAAAACTTAGTTATTGGTATACCCAAGCTAGGTAGACAAGAAAGCCGATTTGTGATGATAGTTAACATGGGAAACAAGTTAGAGCTTTCCATAAAAAATTAACAGATATTGACACCATAAGACCATTAGAGATAATCCATATGGATTTAGCCAGACCAACAAGAACTGAGAGCCTTAGTGGTAAAAGGTACTTTATGGTCATGGTAGATGATTTCTCAAGATACACATGGATATCATTTTTAAGAGAAAAATCCGAAGTATTTGATGAGTTCAAGAATCTTTACATAAGATTGCAAACAGAAAAAGAACTCACCATTAAGAGAATTCGTAGTGATCATGCAAGAGAGTTTAAAAATAGCAAATTTGTAAACCTTTACAATGAATGTGGGATCAAACATGAATTCTCCACACCCAAAACACCTCAAGAAAATAGGGTAGCAAAAAGAAATAATAGGACTTTACAAGACATGGCCACCATCATACTCTCTAGTAAAGACCTTCCCAAAAGATTTTGGGCCAATGCCATAAACACCGCTTGCTACATAAGCAATAGAGTGCATTTAAGGCAGGATTCTTCAAAAACATTATATGAAATATGGAACGACAAGAAGCCAAATTTGAAGTATTTCAAACTATTTGGAAGCACTTACTATATCTTGAGAGATAGAGAAAACTTGGAAAAGTTTGATTCTAAAAGTGATGAAGGGATCTTCCTTGGATGTTCTACTAGCAGCAAAGCCTATATAGAGTATTCAATAAGAGGACTTCTAGTATGGAATAGTCTATAAATGTCATTATAAATGACCAACCAAAGACTCAAGCAAACAAGAAAGAAGAGGGATTACTGAACCCTCAAGAGGAACCTAATTCCTAGAAGATGTTCTCTCTCATGACTCCGAAGGTGAGTTTGAGAAAACAAATGATGATGATGTGAACCATCTCAAGGAAAAGAGATTAGTCAAAGGTCACACATCAAAGGATATAATTGGAGATCCTAAAGAGGGTGTTAAAACAAGAAAACATTATTAGTCACATTTGTTTTACATCCAAAATTGAGCCTGAGAAAATAAAGCTCTTAATGATCCGGATTGGATCATGGCCATGCATAAAGAGGTTAACCAATTCAAAAGGAATGATGTTTGGTACCTTGTGGAAAAACTCAATGACAAAAATATAATCGGTACCAAATGGATCTTCACAAATAAGATGGATGAGCATGGAATCATAATACGAAACAAAGCAAGATTAGTTGCTAAAGGATATGCTCAAATGGAAGGAATTGATTTTGAAGAAACCTTTGCTCCTGTGAGAATGTTAGAATCAATTAGAATCCTTCTATCCACTGCTTGTCAATTGAAATTTAAAGTATTTCAAATGAACATCAAGAGTGCTTTCTTGAATGGCGTGCTCCAAGAAGAAGTATATGGGGAGCAATTGGAAGGGTTCATAGACCCTAATAAGCCTAATCATGTGCATAGGCTTAAAAAAACACTCTATGGTCTCAAACAAGCTCCAAGCGCTTGGTATGAGAGACTAACAAAATTCCTTATTGAAAATCAATTCTCAAGGGAGCGTGTTGAAAAAACACTCTTAATAAAGAAGAAGAATGACTTCATACTCATTGTACAAATTTATGTTGATGGCATAATATTTGGTGCAACATGAGAGGATATGGCACATGAGTTTGCTCACACCATGAAGAGCGAGTTTGAAATGAGTATGGAAGGGGAATTGAAGTTTTTTCTAGGACTTCAAATAAGGCAAACCAAGGATGGTATATTTGTAAACCAATCCAAAATTTGCCAACGACTTAGTGTCTGAGTTTAGAATGACCAAATCCAAACCTCTTCAGACTCCCACCAGCACTAATGAGAAAGTAAACAAAGATTCAGAAGGTAAAGATGTTAACACTAAAATGTATAAGAGTATGATAGGTAGTCTACTATATCTCACTGCAAGTAGACCAGACATCTCCTTTAGTGTTGGTATTTGTGTTAAACACCAAGCTGGTCCAAAAGAGTCACATCTTAAAGCCAAAAAATGAATTATTAAATATAGTTGTGGGACTCTAAATTATGGACTATGGTATCCATTTGATCCTAATAGTGTTATAGCCAGTTACTCAGATGCAGACTGACCCGGAAATGTAGACGACAGGAAAAGCATAAGTGGAGGGTGATTTTATGTTGGAAATTGCCTAATATCTTGGCACATCAAGAAGAAAAACTCGATATCCTTGTCTATTGCTGAGGTCAAATACATTGCAGCAAGAAGTGGGTGCACTCAACTTCTATGGATGAAGCAGATGATGAAAGACTATGGTCTCGAGCAATCAGTGATGGAATTGCTTGTAGACAACAAGAGTGTTATTCAAATCTCAAAGAACCCTGTTCAACATTCTCGCACTAAACATATAGACATTGTGCACCACTTCATTCGAGATATAGTAGAAGAATGAGTGATTTCCATAGAGTTTATTGAAATTGAGAATCAATTGGCCGATATATTCCCAAAGCCTCTTGATTTGAAAACGTTCATGCACTTGAGGAGTGCAATTGGGATGTGTGAGATTTAAGCATTAAAGGATGATGAAGTGAAGAGGCAAATAACTGATCAAATTAAGAAAATTTAGATTAAAAAGTGAAACGAACAGTCAGTTGGATTAAAAAGGGAAAAATGCCTATTTCTTCTCATTTTCCCTTGCACGTTCTCCCTTGCTTCTCCCTTGGAATTTTTTATTCTCAAATCCCTTGCTCTATCACTCCATGGCTCCACCAAAGAGGAACACTAACAAAGGAAAGGTCTCGGCTACTTCAAAGATGCCAGTTCAAAAGCCTTCTCGCCCGCCTCCAGTTAACTATAGGCCATTTCTCGATGTCTCCCGCCTCTTGAACTACAAACACTACTTTTTGAAGAGGCCGATTATGGTAGAGCAACACGTCCATGAGAAGACTCTTCAACACTCTCATAGGGTATGAGCTTGTGTCTGGTGGATGGGAATCTCTTATGACAATAAAAGGGGTTGTTCAAGAGGAGGCGGTTTGGGTGTTTTGATCAAATATCCATGACTCCAACCTCAAAGACCTCACCTTCTACATAGAGGTATATGGAGTCCAAATGGATATTAATCCATTGGTACTATCCACATTGCTTGGGATAGCCAAGCCGACTAGTCAAGGAGTGGTATTCCCTCCCGTGGAGCTCAATAAGGCAGCTATCTCAGAAGTCTTTGGTCATGAGATTACGACATGGTTCGGAAAGCTTTAGGTCACTAAGTGCTTGCTCGAGGTGTGGTTTTTGAATCTCATTTTCACATATAATCTCTTTCCCACAATGCACAACACCGACATGCTCGACACAATGGTGCACATCATTTACTCCCTCCTTACCAAGAAGAAGGTCGACATTGCAACCATTCTATGCCATGTCATCATCTCAAAGGTAGGGAACTCTAGTGCTTCACGGTTGTTCTCTTATGGTGTGATGATTACACACCTTCTGGAGGTTTATGGGGTATCGTTCCCCAAGGATGCCACTACCCTAAAATAGGGTATCGAGATAGACCAGTCAAATATCTGGGGGGATGTTTCAAGAGGGCACACGCTTAAATAAGCAAAAGATACCTTCTGAGGCTAGACCTTCCACCACTCCAGCCACACTATTACCACCACCTCCTATGCACATGGAGGTTTTACCTGCGGCTATTCCTGCAGCCCCACTAGCAATAGAGCCAACTGTTCCTCCTCTTTTAGCTCTACTAGCTCCCCAGGGTGAGCCCCCGGTGCCCATATTTGTGAGAGAGTCCTTGGACAGTCTTGAGAAGTTGTTCAGGTGCATCATCAGCCATTTAGAGAAAATGACTGAACAATATTGAGCTTAGAGTTGAAATGTTGGAGCTCACAGTGGTTCCCCAGCTCCCTCACCATTCCAATGTCCCACTCAATTTAAGGACATAGAGTAACGAGGATGAGGATAAACAAAGAGATGAGTGATTGTGAGGATGAGTGCTCTATTTTTGTACATCCATCACCTTTTGTAATCCTCCATATACATACGGGATTTTAATATGTGAATGGAAAACAACATTTTGGACTTATGTCTCAATTTATATCTCTTTTGATTGTTTTTCTTGTTTAAATTGTCTTCCTTGTGTTAATTTCATGACAAAAGGGGGAGATAATACAATAGAGTTCATGGATATAGGGGGAGTAGAGTAAAGAGAATGTTATATGAGCATTGATATAGGGGGAGTAGAGTAATGCATTGAGTATGCATTGAGCTACTTTGAAAATTTAATCTTAAAATTTAAAATTCTCTAATGTAATGAACCAACATATACATTATTCATATTGCATTTCATATACTTGCTTGAGTATACTTGCTTGGACACTTTTTTTTTAATTTCCATTTGACTATATTATATTGGATTGAGAGAGGTATTGTCTATCAAATGTGATTTCAGGTTATGAGACTAAGCATCTAAGCAAAGAAATTGAATGAAAAGCCCAAGCACAAATCAAGGGGGGGTTCAAGAGTTCAAGACTTAAAGACATATCATTTAGTCTTATTTGTTTAAATGTATAACTCTTGCATTTTCATGGATTTTGTAAATTCATTGCATATATTGTACTCCATACATGTATTTCATTATGTTTTGTCATGGAATTGCCAAAGGGGGAGATTGTTAATGTAAATTGTCAATTCCATAAATTGTAAAATATATAGAGTGGTAGATTAGGCATGGCATGAGCACATTGTATATCTTAGTCATATTTATAATCATCAAGTGCTCATAGTTTCTTAGAAAGAAGACAAGCTCCAAGCACTGGAAGCCAAGGATGGTTCTGTCCCCAAGTTACCAAAGTTCGAAGACTTGAAGACCCAAGCTTCATTAAGCTCAAGGAAGGCTTTTAAAGGTATATATTATGATAAACATAGGTTAAAAAGAACAAAAGACCTTTATATGGCCTCATGGACCAACCCATGCCAGTTACATAGGTTCCCAAGTGTTTGGGAGTAGGTTTAAGGCAAAATGATAGAAAAAGAGGGGAATCGGATTGATCTAGGGGGTGTCAGATCGATCAATACTTAGTGGATCAATCTGCTACTTACTGGATCAATTCTGCAAGGTTCGGGTGTCTCAAACTGAGACACCAGATAAATCTAGGGATGTTGGATTGATCCGTGTGGATCAATCCAACATAACCGGATTGATCCGCCATCGTAGAAATTCAAAAAATATAACATTTCAATGCTTGCGATTTTTTGACCATTGGGAAAATCGCCATATCAAGGATGCATGACTGTGCTAATCTCTTATAAGTATAAAAGAGGCTCAAATGAGGTTTCTAACACTAGAGAACTTATTGAACACAAAAGAGAAAAGAGATTTGAAGGAGCTAAGGCATTTATACCTCCCAACTACCAAAGGCTCACTCTTATGAGCATTCATTGAAGATCAAAGAGCTTTTAAGTGCTTCCCTAGTACTCCACATTTGAGGAACAAGAAGAGGGAAGCAAGGTGAAGGGTTTACTCCTAAGTAAACCCTTGTGTAGAAGCTCAAAGAAGTGAAGAGGCACTCTTGGAAGCTTGGTGGAACCCATTCGTACACTAGCTCAACAAAGGAGCAACTACCTTCATGTGCATCAAGCAATACACAAGCATTGTGAGGTAATTTGTATTGATTTCAAATTCATTTCTTGAGACCTTAGTACTCACCAAAGACACCGGGTGTAGACCATAGCACTACTGCTAGAGACACTGGTAGTGTAGACCATACCCACTGGAGACATCAGACATAGACCACTCCCGCCAGAGACACTGAGAGTAGAGCTTGCCTTTGCAAGTAGTAGGTTTTAGAATTTTAACCTTGATTGTAATGTAATTCAATCTAAATAAAATTTAGCAGCTCCGTGGTGAGTTTTAAGTGTGTATGTTGGCCCGAGTGCCAAATCACTATAAATATTGTGTTGTGTGTTTGTTTATAGTGTGAATTGTCTCTTTTTTCTATCTCTACATTGCATGTATTACATCTTTTACATGATCTTTCATATGTGTAACTAACTAGGGGCTTAAATTATTTGAAAGTTTAAAAGTAAGATTTGCTATTGTATAACACTTGTAATTACAATATTTGAATTATACTTTTGAAGTGCCTTAAATTTCAAGAACTATAATAACTCCTAAAATTAGAATTTTAAGTGGGGGTCAATCAAAAGAATTTTTAGAAATCCTATTCACCCCCTCTAAGATAAAAACAAACTTTTAGGAACCTCTATGATGGATCCCAAAATGAAAAGTTATGGACATAGAAATTTTCATTCTAGGATTAATCCTAGAAAACTCAGGATCGATCCAAGGATCAATTCTAGGTTTTCTAGGATTGATCCTAAGCTCTAGAATTTGTAATTTTTTACTCAAATCTTTTGCGAAAACCTTCCGACTTTAGGGGATTTAATGACCATTGTGTACCAAACCTTTTAAGGTTTCTAAAAATCTAAATAAGGATCTCAAACCTTTGAAATGAAATACTTGCAACCTTAATACATTCTACGTTTATTTTTTTTGGAAAATCACTTCAAGAAAAAAAAAGGGTTTTGTGTTTGTGCTGAAAGGGAGAGGATTCTCTTATATTTGGAGGTTGATTGAGTTTACCAATGAACACTTAAGCTTGATTTGTTATGCCCCACAATTCCATCGCTAGATAAGACTCTAGAGTGTTAATCTCTTTACACTCTTCTTCTTCTTTCCCTTACTCAAGACCCTTTATAGCGGATTATATTAAAAAGGTCCTTAATTTTTTTTAGTATTAAGTTCTTGAATTTACTTAACTTATTCATTGTCATTCATACTTGTAATTAAAACCAACTTCTAATCCAAACCATTACCATGTGTAGCAGAATCTAACTTTTAAATCATTAACATCATAGTGGAAGGAAACCTAGTAATTTAAAATAAAATCCTTTCAATTAACTTCTTATAATCAAGCTGAAGTTAAACTTTCAAACCCTATAAACATATCATTCCTCAACATGGGTCCATAAATACAAATTGAAATAAAAGATATGAACATATAAATAAAATAAAGAACAAACATAAATCTTCTAATTCATCTTCTCTTTGTATTATATCATGTCTCATAGTGCTCCATAGGCTCACCTAATAACAATATATATATATATATATAAAGTTATTCTAAAAAAAATAACATTATGGATAGGTAAGTCCATAGCTCGTAGGTAATGACATAAAGGTTACAACAGAATATGAGTTAAGACTTAGCACAAATATTTTTAAAATAAACTTTACTTACTTTACTAAAAACATAACTAAACTGAGATTTTTACAACATATTGAAAAACTCTTTATGCAAATTCACATTTTCTTATGCAATAACTTTTATAATCAAAATTTATCTGATTTATCTTTATTCTTATCATATGCTCTTACTTACACAAACAGAAACTTTGTACTTATACTTATCACACAATTTATCATTCTTATACTAATTTTACTTATGAAATCTCTAAAGTCAAAACGCTTCTTTCATCTATAATCCTCCTAGGATCTTCAAACCACTAATTTTCACTTGCTCTTTACCATCTAAGGATCTCTTAATCCAATCATCTAATCCACTCATCTACAAGCTCTAATATACTTCTTAAAACATATACTTCTACACTTTAAAGACTTCCAACATATAGTGGTTATCTCACATACAAAACATGTGAGTAGGTCTCTATCTCAGATACAAAATCTCTGACAGGGTCTCTAAATGGTTCTCACATACAAAACCTGTGAGTAGGTCTCTGTCTCAAATACAAAACCTCTGAAGGGATATCTGAATAGTTCTTACATACAAAACCTGTGAGTAGGTTTCTGTCTCAGATACCAAATCTCTAATGGAGTCTCTATCTTAGATACAAAACCTCTGAGTGGGTCTCTATCTCAGACACAAAACCTCTAAGGGGGTCTTTAAATATATAACTGCTATGGTGTCCAACTTGAACTATTACTCTCTCTAAAACACATAATCCACAAGGGATCTCAAATAATAAACCACAATGAATCTCTTAATTACTAACTTCTTCAAATATAACATTTAAGGTCTCTAAATCATTCATAGCTCTTATTAATCACCTTACTTCCATCTCATTTTCAAATATAAATTACACTAATTCTTATAAACCGTACTTTTTATCAAAGCTTATTTCTTAATACAAAACAATCACATGTTTTATCATACCCCTAACAATAATCTTATATACTATTATAAATCATATTTTAACATATTACCATTTATGATATCATTCTATAAAAGGTTTCGAACAAAACAATTTAAAGCTAAGCACAACATAGTTACAATTTAACATTATATGCATGTATGCATTATCCTTTCTAAACTTAACTTTTCTCAAAAATAATTTTCAAAAATTTCAAACTTATAGTCTTATTACAGCTCTTATAAAATTATGGTTGATTCATCTTACAAAAACAGAGGATTGTTTAATTCAATCTAAGCACAAACTAAAAATAATGTTTATTTAAAGTTATGTTTAATCATAAACAATGTTTATACTTTCATACAATCACATAGGCCTTTTAATCTTTAACCACAATTTTAGGAAATATTAATGTTCTTCTAAATATGATCAAAATAAGCTAAATAATTTATAATCCTTTCTTAAATAATAAAACATGCTCAGACATAAAGAGTTATTGAGAAAAACTTTGCAATGATTATAACTTATATACTTTTTAGTAAGACATAGAGATTTTCTAAAGATTCAGGCTTAAAACATAGAAAATCAATTTTTAAAACTTGAACAAAACCCTAAGAACCTAAACAAAGAAAAAAAATCATAACTCGGGATAATAAAATCTCTATATAAGATTTTTAATAACCATAATCACTTCCATCAAAGAATAAAGGTGTATAGACCGACATACTAGATTCTTCCTTAGCTATCTAAGGATTATCTAGTTGTTTAGTTTTCTTCTAAGATTCTTTTAGGATTTCTTTATAGGATCTAACTCGGGACGTTAAGCCCTAAATGAGCAATCTAGGCTCTAAGACCAATTGAAATACCTGGCAGATTAATCCTAGAGAGGTACAGTTAAGGTAGAGAGGTAAAGTTTTATCCTACAGTCCTAGCATTCAAACTCTCAATCTTAAGGTAAAGAGGTAAAGTTTTAACTTCATATCTTGGAGTTTATTTCTATTCTAGTTAGTTCGTGATTGGTTTAACATATTGTTTACTTAGACCACCACACTACTTGTGAATTCTTGGAGAAATCTTCTCCATGAGATATTTCTCTTTTTGTGTTTAACTTATATTTCCTTATTCTATAGGCCATACTTAGTTGTGTGATTTACTTGCATACTTGCCTTCATTAGAGGAATTCACACATTCCTTTAATATTGAGTAGAGACGATACACTTGGGATATCTGGCTAGTTGAGAGCCACTCTCTACATTAGGGCATTGGTTCCCCTATTTGATCAGATTGACATATTTAGTTATTGAGAGCCACTACTTACATAGGGAAATTGATTCCCTTGGTTAACCATATTGGCATATTAGGCTATTGAGAGCCATACTATATATTGGGACTTTGATTCTCATACTTAGACTTAAACTACCACATTTGGTTATTGAGAACCACCTTGGTATTTATACTATATTCCCTTGAGTCAACGGTCGAAGACATCATGTGACAAATGATAAGTCATTGGCTCGGTGACAACTAAGGTCATGTTTGTCGGAGACACCAAGCACGTAGCTTAAGGTTTGCCTTTATACCTTATCCCTTATGTCATCGATCGGAGATGCCGGTTAACGGATTTTAAGTCTTTAGCTTGGAAAAAACCAAGGTCATGCTTGTCAGAGACACCAAGTACGCAAATAAAGGTTTGTTCATTACCTTGTAATCATTATAAAAGATTGATTAATAAAATTGAGTAGTTGAAAGTAGAAGTAGACCCCGGTGTGACTGAATGACTGTAAATCTTGTGATGTGGATTGATTGTGTAATTGCTTGTCTTTTTACTATTAAGCTTGTAGCTACTCTTGCACATCCTGTGTTTGACAATATTCTTGAGTAGACACTTTGTAGCACACACATACTTGGTTTAATTCTAAGAAGACTAAAATTAAATTAAAATCAATTCTAACATCTCTAAAGGAGTTAAAGAAATTTAGAAATCCTATTCACCCCCTTCTAGGATAAACCTGCTAGGTATTTCAATTGGTCTCAGAGCCTAGATTGCTCATATAAGACTTAACGTCCTGAGTTAGATCCTATAAAAAAATCCTAAAAGAATCCTAGAAGAAAACTAGATAACTAGATAATCCTTAGAAAGCTAAGGAAGAGTCTAGTATGTCAATCTATACACCTTTATTCTTTATTGGAAGTGATTATGGTTATTAAAAATCTTATAAAGAGATCATGTCATGATCGATCACAAAAGCTCAATTTTTTTTCTGATTGATCACGAATAAAACATCCTAGCCCTTAGGACCTTTCTGGGTGACTCGTGATCGATCATGACACATCCATAAAAACTGAAATGTTTGAAAATTATGATTTTTGACACTTTTATGACATGACTTGCTCCTATTTGATCTCCACACGAGTGGAATCTCATCTAAGATAACTTAAAACCTTATTTACACTTCATTTAGATCATTTAGTCTCATTTAGAACAAAAGTAGTAGGGATTAGAGAGTTTTGGAGAAGAAGGTTGGAGCTCTTCATCAATTGGGTAAATTTCACTTCTAACCATAGAAATCCTTATAGATTAGCTTGTTTTTCTACTAGACCTTCCTAGTTTCATTCTTCTAATATCAGAACTATACTTATTTTAAAGAGAAAGGTGTTAATAGAGGTTAAAGTGAGGGTTTCTTACTTAAAGATTTTAGATTTGAGCTTTGGTAAATAAATCTTGCATATTATGGATGATAT
>JAOXJP010221337.1:0-11698 GCA_025762735.1 Platanus orientalis | reverse complement strand
ATATAATTATTTTAGTCCAGAGTGTGTAATCATGCTCAACATAGATTGAAATTTTCATAACAGTTTACATCGAAATTACATAATTTTTATAATATTTCGAAGCATTCTAGTGAAATTTCCATTAATCCTCTTGACGAATAATCCATCAAAATCAAAATTTTGAACCTTAAATGGGTCTAGAGTTCAAACCTACATCTCAACATTTTTTTTTAATTCATGGGCCGGCCTACAGCCCGAACCGAGGCCCGATCAATTAATGAGGGCCGGGCCCAAACCTCGGCCCGATCCCACCCCTCCGGGCCCGTCCCGGCCCATGCCCACCCCTAGTTATCACCTTCATAACCATATCATTTAAGAACAAAGAAGTGGATTTTTGACGTTCTTCACCCTGTCATTCTTGATACACAATTTTTTGTAGTTATGGGAACCACACTTTTTTCCTTCCATGGATCCCATTCGCACCTACAGGCTACCAATTACATAATTCGATGCAGATTGGTTTTTGTACACACAAAATCCATGCATGATATGTGTGCATGGATTTGAGAGTGTTCACATCAGCATCAAAAAGTGATTTACACTTTTTGGGGCACGTGTTTATCACTTTTTGGTGCTGATGCGAACACTCCTAAATCTGTGCACATGCATCGTACACGGATTTATGTGCACACACAGAATTCACTCCGGATTCGGTGAACTAAGCCCTTGGACATGTTACATTAAAAGAAGGCACAGGATCGTCTCTATCATCAGACGTCTGTCGTCTAATCTCATAGCGTCGCCTCTTCACCACGGTCCACGGCATATTTAAAAAAGATTATTATTATTTTATATAAATACCACAAAACACATAGCCGACTCCGTGTGCACAAATTGCACAGGGATTTTGTGTGCACTGAAGCCAGGCCAGGCAGAAATAGTTCTACCTCCGCTTTTACAGGTGCTCTTTGACAAGTTGGCTTCCCCTGTCCTAGAAGAGATTGAATATCTCCGTGAAGTTAAGAAGGATATCGAAAAGCTACGTCATACGATACCCACAATTCAAGCGCTGCTGGAAGATGCGGAAGAGAGGCAAGTGAATGATAAGGCAGTTAGACAGTACTGGATGGCGAGGCTTAAAGATGTGGTTTATGATGCAGATGACCTGTTGGACGAATAGATGGCGGAAGCTCAACTACAAAAAGGGCCAGAAGAGGTAATTCGCTTCATTTCCCCTCATGCATCAAGTTCTAAATGTAGTGCGTAGGTTGAGAGAGATACATGAAACACTAGATTTAATCATGAGAGAGAAAGGTCTAACTTCAATCTGATAGAGAGGGTTGTTGATGGACGGCTTGAAACTGCAGGGAGCCGATAAACTGGCTCTTTTGTGATTGAATCGGAAATTTATGGAAGAGACGAAGATAGAGAGAAGATTGTCAAGCTACTTGCTCAATTAGAGGCATTTCGAGCTAGTGGGTTTGTGTATCTGATAATTTTGATCAGCTCCGGCTTATAAAATCAATTATAGAGTCTGCAACTAAGAGTATCCGTGACTTCTTACTGATGGATGTATTGCAGTCTCGCCTGTGGGAATCATTGAGTGAGAAGTGATACCTGCTCGTGTTAGTTGATGTATGGAATGAAGACCATGATGAGTGGGATAAACTCAGAACTTTGTTAAGCGGGGGTGCTGAAGGAAGCAAGATTGTTGCAACTACCCGCAGTAAAAAAGTTGCTTCAATAATGGGCACAGAATTCCCGCACCATTTGTGAAAGAAAACTATCAACACTGAAACTCATAAATAAAGCAGTTAACCGTCTCTACTAAAACCCCTAAGGTGATAGGAGAGGTTAGAGTTAATATACTTTATATATTTCATTACTCCCCCTCAGGAGAGACACTGCACTCCTGGACAATGAACACGGGGAGCTAGGTGCGGGTCCTAAAAAGGTGCATACATGTGCACAGAAAGCCCGGAGAATAATTGCGTCCACGGGAAGATTTGAACTCGCAACGTAAAACCTGACTCTGATACCATCTTAAATAAAGCAATTAACTCTCTCCTAAAACCCTAAGGTGATAGTAGAGGTTAGAGTTAATACATTTAATATATTTCAACAAACAAAATGAGACAAAAAGATGATCCCCTTCTGGGCCTTCTCCATTATATATACGCACATTTGTACAACCGCTTACAATTACACCTTAAACCTCTTTCTCTAATTGTACAGCTCACCCTACCTCTTTCTTTACATACCGTTCTAACAACCAGTGCTTCTCACTAACCGTCACAACGAACTATTAAACACCACTTCCTCAATTATTCCCCCTCAAGTTTAAGAGGGGTAAAATCTAAAACTTGGAACGAAAAGGATGAAATCTAACATATGACAAGGCTTTTGTTAACATGTCAGCCTGTTGACAAGTTGTTGGAATATGAGAAACTTGGAACTATTTTTTTGAAGAACCTTCTCCCTTGTGAACAGTGGCGGAGCCACATGGGGGCAGGAGGGGGCCATGGCCCCCCCAAACTTTTTGAAAAAGCTCTATCCATATACCATTAGGTAAATGAGAAAATGTTTTATCCAACATTTTGTATGTCCTACCATGTCCTCTACCAAAGGTTGACACATGATGGTTTTTTGAATTTGGTACCTCTTTTAAATGGAGAGCAAATGTTCATTTCAACTTAATTTTTACCATTTTAGCCCTCTACACCCGGGTGCCTATTTTCTCATTTGAAATCTGTTTTTACAGTTTGAAACCTATGCAATCAACCTTTGTGCATAGGACATGGTAGAACATACAACATCCTGGACAATGCATTTGTCCTCTTAGAAAAAACCAATACATATTGCATAGAACAATCTTTTATTCCTGGATATTTTGTACGCTCCAATTTTGAACAAAAACAATATTGACAATTTCATGAGCTTAGCCTGAAACTCATGTTCATTTCATTGCACTAAACTAGTACAAGGCGAATTATAATCGGCTTAGTTTAGTATAAACTTGGACTATTTAAATAATCATATTTAATATAATTAAAAATATTAATTTTGTGTACCTTAATATCAAGTTTATTTTTTTTTAATTTAAAGATTTTAGATTATGGTATGTGTGGGGTTGCAAATTTGACTTATGAAGCTTCATATCACATATTTGGCTAAAGTGAACAAAGCTAAGTTGAGTTGAATCTGAGCTTGACCCCAGCCTTAGCAAATTCTTAATAAGCTAAGTAGGGTTCATCTCTCATAAGAAAAAATCAAGATATGTTTAGCTTGGATTAGTTCGACTTGTTTACAAAATTAGTAGGATCTGTTATTGGAGGAGGGTCCTTTGTCTATTTGCTTTCGTCTACAATATTTAAATTCATCGACTCACTAACAAAGATTAAGCCCACCAAGGCCACTGACGGTATCAAATGCATAGGTTTTGTCTATATGATATGCAATCATACGGAATAAGATTTATGAAGACATTGGGGATTTCAAATTGTGCATTATTGTTGAAAAGACATGTGATGAGTCTAAAAGAGAACATATGGTTCATGTGTGGAGATTTATTGACAAAAATGGTTTTATATAAAAACACTTCTTTGATCTTTCTCATATTAAAGATAAATACACATTAACTCATAAGAATAAAATATCCGTCATTCTTTCTTCTCATAATCTTACTAATCAAAATATTCAAAGTCAACGATATGATGGTACAAGCAATATGCATGGACACTTTATTGTTATACATTTGTAGGGCTATAAAATACTTCATTTCATCTTGAATTGTGTTTATAACATTTTTGTAGCACTATATATAGAAGAATACATAATATGTAAAAAAAGAAAATAATAATAATCATCATAGTTTTAGTTCCCCCCCCCCCCCAAAGATAAATTCCTAGCTTCATCATTGCTCGTAAAGTGATAATCGAGTTCAACATGCTTGGTTCGGCCATGAAAGACAAGATTATGGGCTAAAGCAATTGCCGACTAACTATCACACCATATGACAGGCGTTTGGGATATTAGGAGCTTTAACTCTTTAAGAAGCATGGTGATCCAACAAAGTTCAGCTGTGGTGGACACCAACGACCTATTCTCAGCCTCTGTGGAGGATTTGGAGACCGTCGCCTGCTTCTTAGATGTCCACATAACCGGGTTATTTCCAAAAAACATAATGTAACCACTCATTGATCTTCTATCAATTCGGTCTCTAGCCTAGTCCGTATCTGCATAAACATGTCATAAAAGTGGTCTGAATGTGTAGTATAAGCCGTAATTGAGAGTTCAATGTAGATATCTTAGTATACGATTAAGCAACTGATAGTGGGATTGAAGAGGTTCATGTATAAACTGACAAGCCTTATTGACCGCAATTGCAATATCAAGTCTGGCTCTTGTGAGGTATTGGAGGGCGCCCACTAGACTGCGATATGCTTTAGGATCTGCATAAGGTAAATTAAGAGTAGAATCAAAAACTTTATTTGTTGCCATGAGTGTTGGAGATGATTTGCAAGATTCCATTCCGGCTTTCTTTAAAAGCTTAAAAATATATTGTTATTCAGATAATATAAGACCTGAAGATGTGGGTATAAATTCTATACCCAAGAAGTGTTTCAGCTCCCTAAGATGTCTCATTGCAAAGTGTTATGTAAATCTGCCAATAGGTGTATAATATACCCACTATCACTACTTGTGAGCAAATTGTCATCTACTTAGACTAGTAGTATAGTTATAGAATTGTTGTCATAATGCACAAACAACGAATTGTCCATTTAACACAAACAAATCTGCGAGTGATTATAAACTGTGAGAAATGAGCATAACAAGCCTTTGGAGCTTGTCGGAGCCCATAAATTGCCTTGCATAAGTGACAAACATATGTAGGATGTGTAGAACCGATGAATCTCGGAGGTTGAGCCATGTATATGTTTTAAGAAATTGTGCCATGCAAGAAGGTGTTTTTCACATCTAACTGTTGTATTTTCCATCCAAAGTGTAGCGACCTAGATAAAACTAGTTGAATCATGGTCATCTTAATCACTGAGCTGAAAGTATCAAAGCAATCTAATCCCGATTGTTGATTATAACCATTGGCCACTAACTTAGCTTTATGTTTGACCACTTTACCATATGAATCTCATTTCAACTTAAAAATCCACTTGCAACCTATCAATCTTTGAGACGAATCTAATGGTACCAGCTCCCAAGTCTGTTGAACTTGTAATGCATTGAATTCATCATTCATTGTATCTCAGTGCATCTTTGTAACAAAGTGGTTCAGAATTGTGAACCTCTCGAACTGTGAAGCAAGACTTTGGATTTTGTTTAGAAATCCCTGCTTTAGACTGTGTAACCATGGAATGTGTATTCACAGGAATAGATGAGGGGTTTTGGGTCATTGAAGAGGATATATCAATAGACAAAATCATTTGACTGGTTATCCAAGTTATCAATGTTGGTGTCGGGTAGAAATAATGACCCAATTGGGCTATCGAGTAAAGAAAATGAAAGGTGTTGGGTTGTAACTTGTATATCCTGATCGAATAGTGGAGAATTTGGCATGTGCACATTTGGATTATTTAATAGCATATTTGAATCTGTTGATTTTGAGTTGGAAGTTGTAGACGGTGAGGATGAATTTGGACTTGAAGGGACATTGGACACATGTGACATTGGTAAGTCATCATCTAAGTGATGAGAACTAACATTAGGACATGACGGCTGAGATCTATTGGGAATGACACCAGGTAGTTGTGAAATCAAACATGAACCTATACAGATTGTTTTGAGATTCTGATCTATCGGTTGAACTTGGGAGTTACTAATTGTTGGCTGTTTTAATTGACTACCAGACTACTGTAAAACTGGAAACGTAAAACTTGGATCAAAACCCAAAATTGGAATTGAAGGAGATTGGCATACCTAAGTATTTTTTGCAAATGGAAATGTGTCTTCACAAAAATATGTATGGCGAATGAGAAATACCCGCCCTGTGTCCACATCAAGACATCGATACCCTTTAGCATTCGCAGCATATCCAATGAACACGCAATGTGTAGACCTTGGTGATAGCTTACTGTGTGCATAGAGTCTTAGCCAAGGAAAACATTCACAACCAAATACCCTTAGAAAATTGTAGTCCGGTTGCTTATTGAAGAGCTTGAAATACGGAGATACACCTCCGATAATTGCCGATGGTAACCTATTTATCAAATACACCGAGGTAAGAACTGCTTCACCCCAGTGTTTAGTGGGCATTGAGGCCGTTTGAAGGAGGGTCACAATTGTTTCGATGATGTATCAGTGTTTTCGCTCTGCCACACCATTTTTGGATGGTGTGTAGGGACAACTCACCTGATGAGATATTCCACAGGTGGACAATAGTTCGGCAAATTTATTGTTAATGAATTCCCCACCCCATCGGTTCTAATAGATTTAATAGTGGTTGAAAACATGTTCTCAATTCAAGTTTTGTAGTCAGAAAAAGCAAGAAAAACATCAGATTTTCATTTCAGTTAAAAAAAACCCAGGTATACCAGGAAAAATCATCTACACTCACCAAGTAAAATCGAAATATACTAATAGTATTGGTAGCCGCTGGGCCCCAAACATCTGCGTGCAAAAGTTGGAGTGGAGAAGTAGTAACAAAGTTAGAAGAATTCAAAGGCTGTCTATGAATCTTAGATATAGCACAGTGAGTACAGTCTGAGAGTTTAGAACCTACTAAATGCAAATTGTTTAGTATTGAATTCAAAACATTGACACCAAGATGACCCAGCCGACAATGCAAAGTATTTGTTGGTAAGCTGGAACAACATAATGCTTTGGAGGTAGTATTATTTGTTGCAGTTGGAAAAGATTTGAAAAGAGGGTATACGCCATTCTCACAGCACCACCGGTGAATCACTTGGTTCGACGACTTGTCCTGGATGGAGAAGGAGTTAGCATCAAAGGAGATAACAAGATCATTATCCTTTGCTAACTGTTGTATAGACAACAAATTCATGGATAAACTGGGAACATGTAAAATATTTTTTTAATTTAACCGATGGTGGGGGGTTTTAATCATATCTAATCCAGAGTTTCGAACGTTCAGTCTATGGGTTTCAATGGCGACTTTCGCAGGGCCAGTGTAAGGATTGTGAATGGACATTTTGTTTATATGTGGAGAAGCATGTTTGTTGTTGCAAAGTACGTCACTGGATGTTGTTGTGATGAATTATGTTATTTACTTGGATCCAGAGAAGAGGACTGCTGTAAAAAGTAAGAAAGTGCCTTTGCTGCATCTGAAGAATGGCTTCTAAAAGTTGTGATCGTGTCGGTGGTAGCATTCAAAAGATGAATGCCTCGGCTTCTCACATATTTGACAATAAAGACGAGGGCGGTTATCGGATTTCTGTCCCCTGCCTCTGCCCACAGCTTAGACGGTATTCTTAAGACTTATCCTTTCAGTCTGTGGCTAGAAAGGCTGAGGAGACAATATCTTGTTGATTGTTGTTGGTTAAGCGCAACACCGTTTGGTTTTCTTCAATCAGCAGGAGATCGTGAAGTTCGGACCATGTGGTTGAGGTTGGTCAAAGCCTCACGGCAGTGTTGAACGAATCATATTCATTAGGGAGGCCGTTGAGCGTCTCGAGGACCATATTTTCCTTGTCTATGGTGTAGAAACGGCTACAAGGGTGTCGCTAAGGCTCTTGATCTGTTGGAGATAGATCGCCATTGACTGATTCGATTTCTTGGTCATTTGCAACTGGTTCGTGATTTGCAATATCCTAGATCTGGAGAGGCTGGAGTATTTTCTTTCGAGTGCAAGCCATACATCTCTGGTTGTAGTGAGATGTGAGACGTGTGGAAACATTGTGTCAGAAATTGCTGCAAACAGGTAGCCCAGGATCTGCTGATCCACTATTTGCCAGTTCAAGAACTCATCGTTGACTTGAGATTTTCCGTCTTGATCAAGAGTAACTTCTGCTGGCGGAATCTGAGTTCCATCAAGAAGGTGTTGGAGCCTATGAGCTCGGATAACAGTCAAGAATCTAGTTTTCCAGAGGAGATAGTTCTCTCCTATGAGTTTTACAGACATGAGAAAAGAGAAATTTGAGGATAAGGTGTTGAACGGAAATAGAGGATCTGGAGAATGAGGATGTATTCATGGATGAAGAAGAAGAGTTTGCAGAAGAAGAGGTTAGCAATGGTGAGGTAGAAGTCATTCGGAACTGTCATAGGTAATCTTACCAAAACGAAAGGAAAATGTTACAGAAAAAGGAAATCTTACCTAAGAGGAGGAGAACTTTGAAAAAGAAGATGAAATCTTATCAAAAACAGAAAGAGAAGAAGGGAACCTTACCTAAGAAGGAGAGATCTTACAGGAGAATGAGAGATCTGTAGTGCGAGCTTGAAAGCACTGATACCATTAAAGAAAACTATCAACACTGAAACAAAATGAGACACAAGGATGATCCCCTTCTAGGGCTTCTCTATTATATAGATACACATCTGTATACAACCGTTTACAGTTACACCTTAACCTCTCTCTGTCTCTAACTGTACAGCTCACCCTACCTCTTTCTTTACATACCGTTCTGACAGCCTGTGCTTTCTCTAACTGTTACAACGAACTATTAACCACCACTTCCTCTATTAATTTGGAGGGTTTATCTGAGGATGATTGTTGGGCTTTGTTCAAGCAGCGAGCTTTTCAACAGGAAGAAGAAGTAGACCATCCAAACCTAATAGCAATTGGAAAAGAAATCATGGAGAAGTGTGAAGGTGTTCCATTAGCAGCAAAGACACAAGGAAGCCTAATGCGCTTCAAAAGAGAGGAAAGGGAGTGGCTGTTTGTCCAAGACACTGAACTCTGGGCCTTAAGTGAATCAGAAAATGGGATTTTACCTGCCTTGAGGTTAAGTTTTAATTATTTACGATCACATTTGAAGCCATGCTTTTCATTCTGTTCAATCTCTCCCAAGAGTTACGAAATCAAGAAGAAGTTAATTCATCTATGGATAGCACTATCATCTGGAGGAAGCAGAACACTGGAGGACGCTGGTAATGAGTTGTATCATCGATGGATATCACAAGGTTTAGTTGTATCATCTGGAGGAAGCAGAACACTGGAGGACGTTGGTAATGAGTACTTCAACAATTTACTTTGGCTGTCTTTCTTCCAAGATGTAAAGAAATGTGCCGATGGAAATATTATAGTGTGCAAAATGCATGACATCATTTACAATCTTACACGATCTATTGCAGGAAATGAATACATCATACTTGACAGTGGTCATGCAACAAGCAATCTTGCATAAGCTCGTCATTCATCAGTAGTTTGTAATTATCAAGTGCCTGAAATTCGATCTGGAAGCCTTGTATGAAGCAAAGAAGTTGCAGACTCTCCTTTTATTGTTTCCAATGGCAGACTTTGAGGAGACTGTTTAACATGTTCTCGAGTTTTAGATACTTGCGCGCACTGGATTTAAGTGAGTGTGGCATTAAAGGTTGCATCAATACATTGCAACCTTACAATATTTGAGGTACCTTCACCTCTCTTAACACTTGTATTGTTTCATTACCTGAAACTCTTTGTACCCTCTGTAATTTGCAAACATTGAACCTCTTAGGTTGCTGTAATCTCATGGAGCTACCAAGTGAGCTAGGAAACATGATCAGCTTGAGGCACATCAATATAACCGGGTGTGAGTCATTGACACACATGCCATCGAGGATCAGACAATCGGTTCACCTTCAAACTCTACCAATATTTATTATGGGTAATGAGAGTGGGAAAAGCATTGCTGAATTGGAATGTGTAAACCTTCTGGGTATTTTCTTTTGGTGTCATTAGAAAGGTTTTTTTTATAGCCTTCATCTATGAGGCGATTTTGAAAATCCTCTTAGTGGGATATCTATCTGTAGGAGATCATAGAAGATCTCAATCTGCACAAATCTTCATCACTTTGGAAAGAAGGGAACTTTACATGATCAAAAAAGAAAAAGTAACCTTCTTATCGCATGAGTCCACAAGAAAAGAAGGAGATATTATTGAAAGCAATGAAGAGAATTGCATCCAGTAATCAAGAATGAGCCTTTCAAACGAGTCCACACCTACAACAATAGGAAACAATGAAAATCTATTGGAAGAAGATGAGGCCTTAATAGATCAGATGTGCAACCTCTGGGTTCAAGATGACTGGGTCAATGTCGATGAGGAAACAAAGACCTCCAACACATCAAATGGGAGTTATGTCTCCTTGGGAGAATCCTCACGAAAAGGTATGTAACTTTTAATGGTTTACAATCCTTCTTGTTAACAAGGTGGATTCCTAGACACAGAAGGAAATGAAGAAAACCGATTCTGGTATCTACATTTTTCAATTCCAACACCAGAGAGATATCCAGGAAGTTCTAGATGGAGGACCATGGTCTTTCAACAGAGACCTAAAAGTGCTGACAAGATGTAAGCCTAGGAAAGAAATAACCCAAAAATCTAAAGAAGTCGTAGTACACACTAATGTTGTAGAGAATGAAGGAAACTAGAAAGCTAGGAAGGAAAATAAATTTTAGGGGAAGAAGAAATTCTTCAAAAAGAACATTAAAAACTTCAAAAAAAAACTTACCAGAATAGATGGGGAATGCTTTGTGTGTGGAAAGTATGGACATCCTGCACCAGTGTGTCGCCACAGGAAAAAAAGGTCCACCAAGGTTAACGATGCAGAAGTAGAAGAGAAAATTACGGCAATAGTTATTGAAGTAAACTACATTGCCAACACTAGAGACTGAGTGGTGGACACTAGGGCCACCAAGCATATCTGTTGTGATAGAGATGCTTTCACCTCCTACAAGGCTGTAGAAGATGGTGAAAAGGTCTACATGGAAACTTAAATACTTCTTCTGTTGTAAGGAAATAGACGATTGAATTAAAGCTCACATCTGGAAAGATTCTGGAGCTGAAGGATGTCCTTCACGTCTTTCACGTAACATCATCATGTTCATCTTACACTGCTCTCCTATCATCATGTGCTACTGGAGGAGGGATTGGATCCATATCAACCAAGTCATCAACAACAGGTGTGGCTGCTTCTCAACCTTTTCACAATCTTCAATATTTTGGTTTTCAAGAAAGACCACATCTCGACTTTTGATTAGTTTCTTTCCAACTAGATCCCATAACTGGAGGAGGGATTGGATCTATATCAACCAAGTCATCAACAACAAGTTGTGGCTTCTCAACCTTTTCACAATCTTCAATATTTTGGTCTTCAAGAAAAACCACATCTCGACTTTTGATTAGTTTCTTTCCAACTAGATCCCATAATCTGTACCTAAACTCTTCATTTCTATAACCTAGGAAGATGCACTATTTTGATTTATCATCAAGCTTGGGCCGCTCATGCTTGGGTACATTCACAAACACCCTGCAACTGAACACCTTCAAGTATCTGTAAGAGATATATTTCTTCCTCCATACTCTTTATGCAACATCTCCATTTAAGGGAGCTAATGGAGATAAATTAAATAAATGGACTGCAGTGTTCAATGCCTCAGCCCAAAAGGATTTTAGCGACTTAGCATGTGAGAACATACACCATATTTTTTCTACAATTGTGCGGTTCATTCTTTTTGTCACTTTGTTATGCTATGAAGTCTTAGGAACAATCTTCTCATGAAGGATGTTATGCTTTCTACAATACTCTTCAAATGGACCTCTATACTC
>JAOXJP010221326.1:0-11698 GCA_025762735.1 Platanus orientalis | reverse complement strand
CTATTTTTGTTTATTAGGTTGTATGGACTTAGGAATTTTCCCCAGTGAGCTCAGTTGCTTCTATAGATGGAGTGTTTGAAGCCTAACACCTTGAGATCCAGGACCCCAATGAGATTTAGGTTTTGGGGTGTTACACCTATATTAATATGTGCTTAACAATTGGAGGGAAAATTTCATGAAGTTATTCCCTCCCCTGTTTGTAGCCCTTAGTTATTAACTGAGCTTCATATTTTTTATCCTCTTTTTCTAATGTTGTTTCATTTCTTCTATATACCCACTTATAACCAATCACTTTTCTTTCATTGGGTCTATCTACTAGCTCCCAATTGTTATTATTGTGAAGCTACTTCATCTATTCCATTATAACTATCATCCATTTATACCTATCACTTAAATTGATAGCATCCTAAAACTCGAATGAATCTTCACTACCTACAACCAAGGAAAATGAAACCATGTTATCAAAGCTATACTTGATTGGTTTCCTATGAGTAATCTTTTCTTTGCCTTAAGTAAGGCTATCATACTGCCTTAATTGCTCATGACTAGAACTAGGTGGTTTTTGTTGGGATGATTTTTGCTCACTTTTTTGTCTCATCTTGCACCACCTAAACTATTTGTTTTCCTTTATTATTATTTTTTTTTATGAACAACATTCAATGGGGATTTCCCATCCTTGTTGACCTTGACCATGTACTCTTCATAAAACATCACATCTTGACTAAGAAAGACCTTATGTGTAGCTGAATTCCAACTCTTATAGCTGTTGACTACCTTCTCATGTCCAATAAAAATGTATTTCTTTGACTTTGAGTTCAATTTGGATTGTTGCTCACTCTATATATATACATATTTTAGATGCTCAAACACCTGATAATAGCTTAAGATTGTAGTATTGTCATAGTTTGAGTAGGCATTATTACATCTATTTTGTGTTTATTTATGCATGGCCGACAACTTTGTATTTCAAGAAGTAGAGTAGATTCGGATGTTTGATAGGTTAAACTCAAGTTGGAAGTTGACCCAATTGTTGGAGATGAGATTTGATAGATTTACTCTCCAATTTTTCTTGTTTTTTCATTTTTTTTGTAGAAACCCTAAAAACATATAAAAGGGATCAAGGGGCTACACCTTGGGATATCTTCTTCTTCTCTCTTAACTTTTCTTCCTCTTCTCTTTAGTTTTGAGTTACTAAATCTATTGCTAAGGCTAGGAGTGAAGCCACAACAATTCTCTTGTTTTTACTAGACGATTTATTCAATGTAGGTTTTTATATTTTTTATTGACTTTATTATTTAGAAAAAATATTTTTTCTATATAATTCTTTGATTCACCGTTAACTCCGGGTCCGGTGAATGCTTAGAATTCCCTACAAATCAAATTGTTAGTTTTGTTATGTGTTAAGTTAATTAATTTTATGAATCTATCTTTTGATAATTTCTTTTAAGAAAATAATTTGTTAATCATCTGATTGGAATCATCCTTCACATTATTTCAATTGAGTTATAAATCTGAATCTTTGGCAAGTACCATAGATTTGTTGTGAGTGGACCTCTAAACCTTAATGTTTACAAAATAGTATTTTCAACAAAATCAATTTTTGGGGATCAAGCAAAAAAAAAAAAAAAAAAACTCATAATAAATTCTCTTCATTTTACTTCCACCATTAATATTTTCTAAAGATCATCCCTTCCCTGTGGATCGACCTTGGACTCACCGAGTAAATATTACTTCACAACATCTTACATGGAAACATTATAAAAGTCGCAACAACACTCTCATTGCGGATTCTTATACTATCTTTTCTATCTAAAGCTCCTCAAGATCCTTGAAATCATTCATTGTATATGGTAAGTTTTTTACTATGAAACATGTCATATGTGACTTGTTGACTATGAAACATGGCAAGTTTACAACCACAACTCAAAATTCTAAGCAAACTTTCATACAGTCTATTGTATATTGCTCATTTTAGAGGGTTATAATAATGCATTCCACCACACCATTTAGTTGTGGTTCACTTGGTGTAGTGAAGTGTATGTTGATTTCTTCATCCTCACAATTTTTTTGAAATATTTTATCTTGTACTCCATTCTATTACATATCCACAAGTACTTGTTTTCTTGTATGTTTTTCAACGTCAACTTTCCATTGCTTGAACCTTCTAAGAGCATTTGATTTATGCAACATAAAATAAACTCACACCTTCTTTCGGTAGATTGGAGACTAATAAGAAAAGTGTTTTGGACATTATCTCTGAGATTGATATGATGTACACAATGGATGTGGGTCTATTCAAGGGAGCTTAAGAGTCTAAAGATGCTTTATTGATGGAGCTGGACATTATCCTTCGGTATGAGGAAGTGTTTTGGAAGCAAAAGGCTAAATTCAAATAGCTGAAAGAGAGACCATTTATAGAAGAGGAGATTAGAGTGACAGTTTTCAGTATAGATAAGAATAAATCCCCTAGACTCAACAATTTTCTATGAGTTTGTTTTGGGTTTGTTGGGAGCTTATTAAATGTGACCTTGTTGAGGTGTTTAATGAGTTCTATGATTCTGGCTCTTTACACGTAGGGGTGAAAGCTACTTTTATAGACCTTATTCCAAAGGTCAATGGTGCTTACTCCTTACAA
This sequence comes from Platanus orientalis, assembly GCA_025762735.1. Taxonomy (NCBI): domain Eukaryota; kingdom Viridiplantae; phylum Streptophyta; class Magnoliopsida; order Proteales; family Platanaceae; genus Platanus; species Platanus orientalis. The sequence continues at coordinate 9,063 of JAOXJP010221326.1, read as the reverse complement.
GACTATAGATCGATTAGCCTTGTTGGGAGTCTCTATAGGATTATCGCAAAAGTTTTTTCTAACATGCTTCAAAGTGTAATGAACCTCATGGTGTCACTTAATCATACCACTTTTATCAAAGGAAGGCAGATTATTGATGGGATCCTTGTTGCAAATGAGTGTGTGGACCTTTGGAAAAAAACCAGGGGAGTTTGGATGGTTTGCAAAATTGACTTGGAAAAAACTTATGACAAGGTAGATTGGAGCTTTTCTTAAATGGGTCCTGATTAAGAAAGGTTTCTAGTGAAGATGGGTTAACTAGATTATGGGATGTATTTCTAATCCTTAGTTCTCTATTTTGAATAATGAAATTTCGAAGGGCTTCTTTTGTGCTTCTAGGGGTATCCGTCAAGGTAATCCACTTTCATCTTTTCTATTTTCGTTGGTTAAGGATGTGCCTAGTGCTCTTTTCTCCCATGCTTTTGAGGTGAATATTATTGAGGGGTTCATGGCTCCAAATGACAATATATCCATCACACATCTTCAATTTGCAAATGACATAATTGTGTTCCTTAAGCATACCCTACCAACCGTTATTCATCTAAAATATATTCTACAAGTTTTTGAACTTATTTCAGGACTCAAGGTTAATTGGGATAAATTGAGTATTGTGGGCATTAGTGTGGAGGACATTTAAATTTATGCTAGCACTGGGATGCAAGGTAGAGTCTTGGCCTATAAAGTACTTGGGCCTTCCTTTGGCGGGTTAGCACTATTGTAGTTCATTTTGGGACCCAAGGATCATAAAGGTGGAAATGAGGTTGGCTTCTTGGAAGAGAAGATAGATTTCTTTGGGCGGCCGTATCACTCTTATTAGAGCAGTTTTTTCAAACCTTCCAATCTATTTCATATCTATTTTTTCCTTTCCGGTGAAGGTGACCAAGAAGCTCAAACAACTGTAAAGGAATGTTTTGTGGGAGGTTAGGGAATCCAAGAGAAACCATTTGGTTAGATGGGTTGAAGTGTGTAAGGTAAAGGAGGAGGGTGGCTTAGGCATAGGAAATCTGATTTTAAGGAATAAAGCCCTTCTTTAGAAGTGGATATAGAGATTCTCTGCGGAGAAAGGTAGTCTGTGGCGATCATTAATCCTTAGCAAGTATGGATCTACCCACTATGACCTTCATGTGAATTCCTCCCCTTCATATAGATCTTCTATTTTATGGAAGAAAATTATTGCCACTCACTCTATTACTTTTCCCTTCATGCCTCTCGTCATTGGTAGAGGTAATTAAACTAGTTTTTGGAATGAAACCTGGTTAGGTGATCCTTCTCTTTCTACTTGTTATTATATATTGTTCTGTATTGCTTCCAACAGGATTGCGTCTATAGCTGATACCATTTTGGCCTCTGATTCTGGCCTTTCTTTGATTAATCTTTCTTCAGGGACCTTCGTTATTTGGAATTGGTTTCTCTTTCCTCCCTTAAGGTGGAGGTGGAAAGCTTTCCATTTTCTCCTAACATTCCGAATAGATTTAGGTGGACTATTGATCTGTTTGAGTCCTTTTTGGTAAAATCCTTTTTTGCCTCCTTGGTGAAGGGTCGATTGGAAGACCATCTCGGTCATTCTTTCCCCCATGATTGGATATGGAGATGCCTTTCCCCTCCCCGAGTCAGAGCTTCATGTGGATAACTACGTACTCACGGTGGTATGAATATAATGAATCAAATGTAGAGACGTCGTCTATATCTCTATATTTCTCTTCATATGTGCCCCCTTTGCAAAAATACAGGGAAAATGCGAGTCATATGTTAATGCATTAACATTTCTCTCGCATCATTTGGAATCATTTTATAGGTGGCATTAGTCTATCTTGGGTGATGCCTTGCAACATTATTGATCTCTTCTCTGATTGGTGGATTCCTCGCTTAGATCATAAATGGAGGGCTTTTTGGCTTGTGCCGTTCATGCCATTGTTTGGAACATTTGGAAGGAGAGAAATTGCCGCATATTCAAAGATGTGGAAAAGTTGGTTCAATGTGTTATTGACTCTATCTTGTTTGAGCTTGCTTCTTAGTTCAACGCATTGGAGGTCTTCCACGGGTTCTCCTATGATGATATCCAGCGGAATTGGGTTGCTTGTATGTATGTGTATGTTGTATTGGTTCTTGCTGAGTTTGGTGGTTGTATTCTCTTTTTTTTTTTCTCCCATTTTTTTCTTCTTTTTCTCTCAATAAAATCTTATTCATCATATATATAAAGGTGATAATTAAAGTAAACCGCACCACCTCATAATATAATTGATGCAGGCCCTTACATGTCAATATGTATGTATGTATGTATGTATGTGTGTGTGTGTGATGACATGTTTTGAACCTGACTTTGCATTATTTCCATGCAAATAGGTTCTTTAGAAATCGAAATTGACTTTACATGTTTTCAATCCCTTTAAAATATTTCTTTTAAAGAAATTTATGCAAATATTTCACTCATATGACCCAGACACATGCAATAATAAAGTGTCATTTGTACGTAAGTCAATAGGAGTAGTTATAATTGCTTCACTTATAACTATTCCATCTAGTAGTTTATACAAATTGCCTTCATATTTTCCCTTCATGATAATCATAACCCTTTTTGTAACCTTAAAAGTTTTATCTAATGCCATGAAGCTAAATTTGTTTGAGATTGATGTGCCTAAGAAAATTAAAATTTTATTTAGTTCTAAGACATGCATGATACCTTGAATGGCTCTTACTATTCCATCAAACATTCTGACTTTAACTATCCCTATGTGTACAATCTTATATTTTATGAAAATTTTGGCAGAGTTTCTCCTTTACGAAAGTGAACATTATATGTCAAAACCAATGAATGGTCTTGGCCAAGAAGGGTTGTCGGATTGAAGCTGGACAAGAGGATTAGGCTTAGTCGGTGGTGTCAACTTGGGCCTAGCTTGCACTTCCAATTTCTACTGAATCCGAGGATTCGAACCCTCAGGTGGGGGAATCCATCCCGTTAAAGGTGTGAGTGGCCTCGGGCAATACAAATGAAAAGCTCAAAGAACCTAATACAGGGAAAAAAGCTCAAGTTGGAATGCGACCACCAACTTTGAAAAGGTAACAAAACCAAACTGAAGGTGGATCAAACGACATGCCAATGAGGACAACGGTGCTAGCAAAGGGAAAAAGCTCAGTATAACAACCTATCCTTAACAACTAAAAGCAAAAAAGTAAGGGAAGAGACCAGAATGACTCATCGGAATAAGAGACGATGGACTACGATCCAAAAGCGACACCAGACAAAGATTAACCTTGCCGGGGCAAACATACCAAAATCGGGGATGATGGGCACAACCTTGCCGGAGATGAACCAGGCAACAAAGTCGGAGAAGGGAAGCTTGAGGAACAAGTTTTCAAAGGATTCGAATGGGGGGCATTTTGACCGCCTAAACCCTTTTATAAAAACCAAATTTAATTCGAACCATTCGATAAAAAGGAAAGGTTAGATCTTAGCTATCCTATGTGGGTGCAAATTGGCAGTTATGACAAGTGAAAATACGGACATAATAGTTGCTATACAAGCGGCACAATAAATGCACCCCTCCGCTTCCCAAGAAAAAGTAACCATTGAACACCAATAGGCACCAATGTCTCTCTTTTTGAGCTACGATTCGAATTCCCTTCAACTGGTTGGTACCACCTGGCTTAGGAATTGGGAGCAACTGATGGGTAACTTAGCATACTTGCTCGGTTTGCACAACACGACAACTCAGCATAGCAGGTCAACTCAGGATAAAATGCTTGACCAAAGTAACACGACCTAAAGTATAGGCATGGGTCAACGTGTGCAGGTAAACCAAATGTAAGGCAAGTTAATACTGGCCCAGAAGTCTACCTTGGGATCCTCGCCAAGAATCATGCCGGTAATCCAATCTCAAGATTTCAATTGACAATCTAGCAATGCGACATTGAGCTAAGAATCGACAAGAAAATTCCTCAGCCGTGCGCCCTCCTACTCTCTTTATAAGGGTACTGTACTACTCTCCAAATGTATGAAAAAATCTTTTAATGAATCATACATTGATTTTTGCTAAGAAACAAGTCTCTGACTTTGACATAGCACCACACTGGTGACTAATCTGATCTCTCCCTTTTCTTCCATGCAGGTGTTCACAGATATGATCAATCCATGCAACCATCTGAGGGGTACAATCCGTGCAACAACTTCATTTATAATTTTAGTTAACAAATCAATGTAAATTTGAGTGAATTCGTAACGATCCTATCACCTCATGTATACTATGCCTTGGAAAATTAAAATGAAATGATTAGACTACAGGTGGCTGCCAAACAGGTTATAACTGAATTTCACAGCGGACCTTTGTGTTAGATTACTAATCACCCTTTAACCATGAAGTATTTTAGATGCTTTTTCTTACCTTAGGATTGGTTCCTTGGCGATAATCCGTATGTGCTGCCATGAAGGATCTAGACGCATGTGGAGATTACTAATGGAATTGTTCGTTTCACGCGGCAGCACACTCATGGTGGAACACAAGGGAATGGTGATAGGAAATTGATTTTTTATTTTTTATTTTTTATTTTTTTTTGTGACTATGGCCACTTGGGCCTTAACTGTAATCTAGCCGGGACTTGCACTGCAAGATGGGAGCAAATGTACTGTCCAAGATTTTGTGTCTAGGATGGTGTATCCAGAACACCAGGGGTCATATGGAATAAAATGGGTGGATGATGCATTTTTTTAATATGGAATATGCATTTAATTCCATATGACGTTCCCTGATTTCCCGGACAGAAGCATGCAACCACTTCTCACTGCCCATAGGGGAATTCGATCCCCCGGCCTCCCCAGAGGAACCGAGCACGGGAGCCATGGCAAATTGAAAATTTGTTCTATTGGGTCCTTTTCTTCGTGTTTCAAATTATTAACTCCACGCCACGCCTTCAAAAAATCACTCCTAATAAATACTCCCTAGAGTTTCCTAGTTTATGAAGTTTCCTATTAAAACAGTAAGTCCCTAGAGTTCTAGTTTATGAAGTTTCCTATTTAAACAGTAAGTCCCAACTGCAACCATCATGACCCAAACGCTCAGAACTCTGAAGGTAGTCTTGTGATGGAGAGCTTTGTCACAAAAAAAGAGGATCGGATGAGCGAGTTGCCGGAAGAGATTATGCACCAGATCCTCTCTTTGCTAGGAACAAGGGATGCAATTCGAATGACCACCTTATCCAAGATATGGAGAAGTGTTTGGACTTCCTTCCCAATTCTGGATTTTGACGAGCGCCTCAACTTTCCATTGGATTTGTCTAAAAATCGGCACCTGAATACGGACACAAACAATAGAGACAAGGTCAGGAAGAGAAGAAAGAAGTTCATAAATTATGTGGACTACTCACTGCCACGCCGCCGCCGGCCGCTGGCCACAAGCATTCGGAAATTCAGGCTCTCCGTATCGGATCTGTGCATCCGCAGTGGCAATATATCTTATCACATCGATCGTTGGATAAAATTTGCCACAGAGAGCAACGTTAAAGAGCTAGTTCTACACATATCGATTGCTTATGGATTTCTATTAACTCATGACCCATGTAGAATATATTACAGATTGCCTCAGAGTACTGTCTTTGCTAGCAAATCAATAACTGTACTAGAATTGAAAGGATGTATGTTGGAGCACTCTGGTGACATAAGGCTTTCCTCTTTGAAAAAGCTCTCTCTGAAGAAAATCTATGCAGAAGAGGGTGTCATCCAGCATTTGATCTCTACCTGTCCTCTCCTTGAGATTTTGAGTCTGAAGTATTGTGGTGAATTGAATCATCCTTTCTCAGCTCCTCGGCTTCAAATCTTGGAAGTGAAAACTCGGTCTCGAACAATTAGCGTTGCTATAAACGCTCCTAATCTCCAGTCTTTTTCCTTTATATCTGACATGGAGTATGAAAAATGTGAAATCAATGCTGCACAACTCAAAACATTGGCACTAAAGAAAATGATCACTCTAGACCACTCATTTGAAGGCTTAATTTCCAAGTGGGCCTACCTTGAGAGTTTGAGCCTTGTTAGGTGCCGTGGTTTGGAAATTTTAAAAATCTATAATCATCAGCTTAAGAGCTTGGAGTTGTTAGGATGTAAAGATCTGTTTGTGGTTGAGATTGTTGCTCCAAAGCTCCTATCCTTCAAATACGATGGTTGTGCATCGCAATTCTCTCTTATCAACACTTCATGTCAACTTGAGGCCGAGCTCCATTTCAGTGATTATCTAAGGTTCTCCAAAGTGAGAGATATTCTAGGGTGGTTCGGTCATCTCCAAGCTCTAACACTACATTGCGAGTTTGCTCAGGTATATCTTCAAATACAAGTGTTTTTTTTTTCATTCTTTCTGTTCCATTATTCGCATGTTTCTTGATATACTAACTCTCTTGTACATCTTTCTTTTTCATCATATATGAAGGTTTTGATTATTCCAAAACAATTAAGAGAAACTTGGGTTCCTCCACTATTTGGTCTCAAGCATTTGCTGCTGAAAACAAGCTCGAAACCAATGACACAACTTATGGATAGCTTGCTCTGGATTTGCCCTCATCTGGAGACTCTAACTATAGAATCGGGTTCTACCCATGAACCCCTAAAGGTAATACAACCCCTAAAGGTAATCATAGGCACAAGGTCCATGATGACCACTTGCTTAGCAATCTCCCAAATGTGTAATACCTAGAAACATTGTAATCTTTTTCATTGTAACATTTTTGGATATTTTTATGCGTTAAAAACTCTATCATCAGAATGTTTATATGTTTGGCATTTACTATGACAGGTTATCTTGTAGAGCATTTTATAACTATGCTTTTTTACTTAAATTGAATTTACAGTTTCAATATAAGAATTCAGAGGGCAAAGAAGAAGATTGAAACTGCTCCAGATTCTTTCCTCACAAGTATTTACTGAAGAGTGTTCACAACATTTGATGATATATTCCATATCAAATTGGGAGTGGGAGATGCGCATGCAAAAAGAAGGTTCTGAACTTCTGATGATATTCCATATAACATTCAAGTTTGATCCTCCTTTTCCTGTTTAATTCTTCGAAGTGCTTATATTATATTTGGGAAGCTCACTATTTGAGCGACAGTGAATCGCTCAACATTTTAAGTTTTAGTTTAAAAAGAATAGAAGCAAATTAACATAACTCACACTGATATTATCATATTTCATTAATTATTTTTTTTTGTTTTTTAACAGTTTAGAGGGAACATACACACACACACTCACGTTCGGTATTGAGAATTAAAGGTCTACAACGCTGTCTTATACAAAAAAATTATGGTTCAACACATCTATTCATCGCTTTATACACTGATTTTTTTTTTTTTTTTTTTTTTTTTTTTTTTTTTAATGTTTTTGGGTTTTTATATCCTAAATATATTTTAGCATTGGTAGGGTTCTCAATATCTTGGTTATTGGCTTTGTAAAAGGAATTCCTTGTGTCTGCATTTTCTTGTTTTATATAAAGTTCTTAACTACCCATTCGGCTTTGTGGGTTAGAGGGAGTAATAATTGGGGAATTGATTGAGAGGTTTCTTTTGAAAATTTTTTTAGAGAACATGTAAAAGGGTTTGAAATAGGGTAGATTTCCTCTTGTGAAAAGGGCCTGGCAACCCTCGTGCTCAAGGTGCTGAGTGACACATGGCCCAAAAAGTGAAAAAATGCTCAACACTAGGTGTGACGGGCAGGTTTTTGCTTTTTGGGGCCAGGTGTCATTCAGTGCCTGGCACAAGAGGGTAGCCACGTACTTTTCAAAAGGAAAGGATCTTCTACACCCAATACAATATGTTCCTTTGTGTCCGCACACCACAAGCTGACGTGAGGTTTTGTGAATTTGGTGCCTCTTTTATGGCAGCAAATGTTCATTTGAACTCTTCTTCTTTTTATATATTTATTATGGTTTTAACCCTATAAACTCATTTTATGGGTACCTATTTTTATTCATTCGGAAACTATTTTTTTATAGTTTTAACCATATACACCTCATCTTGTGTGGGGGTGACACGGGACAAACTGTTTTGGGTGTGGCAGATCCTTTCCCTTTTTCATTAGAGGAAATCCGCTTTCGTTTTGAAAGGGCTTTGGACAAAAGCCACGTTTATGCACTTTCAACAAAACTTCACTTGTGTTAACGCAATAGGTAGGGGTGAGCATGGCTCAGGCTCGGGCCAGGCCATGGTAGGCCCAGGCTCAAGCCTAAGCCTGTGCTCGGGTTGAGCCTGGGCCCAATTGTCAAAAAATATCTAGGCTCAAATCGGGCCCTAATTATTTTGTCGGGCCTCGGGCTGGCCCATATTTTCTCATTTAAAGATAAAAGCTCACCTCTAATAAGTATTAAACTCAAAGCCTATTTTAAATTAAATTCTCTACCAACTGAGCTATGGATTTAAGTTTGTTAATTTCATGTGTGTGTGTGTGTGTGTGTACAACTCTACCCTAATAAAGGTTTGGGCCTGGGCCCTTGTCAGGCCTAGCTCAGGCTGGACCTTTTTAGGCCAGGCCGGGCTGAGTTCTCTCCCTTAGCAATAGTAGGTTGTTTTGTTTTTTGGTAAACAAGGCAATTGGTATTGATAACCTAATAAAATTTCTCCCATTAAAATAGGAGAATAAAAAAATATAGGAGTAAGAGGAAAAATACGTTAATTTATGTTGAAGTTTTATTGAGAGGGAGCAAATCTCCTGTCCAAGTAGGGGTGGGCATGGGCAGGGCTGGCCCAAGCCCGGTCCTCAAATTGGCCCACAAAGGCCCAGCCCAAGGCCCGAACTTTTATTGAGGGTCGGGTTTGGGCTTATCATGGCCCGGCCCAGCCCTGGCCCGAGGCCCAAACTTTTCCATACATAATATATATGTATTATATCTAATATAGTAATTTTTTTTAAAATTATCAATAGTATATAGCTTAGTTGATAAAAATTGTTTTTTACAATTAGTATTGGGTTCAAGTGCTAGTGAAATCAATGATTTTTTAAAATAAACAACCCTTAAAATTTAAATATATGGTTTTCTATGCTTTTTTAAAACT
>JAOXJP010221315.1:0-11699 GCA_025762735.1 Platanus orientalis | reverse complement strand
AGCCTGAATATTCCACGTGATGAGATACGAGCCTAAACCACTCACGATCTATGCAATAAAGAAATACGAAAACAGAAAAGAAATCAACAAGCACACAAGATAGGGATTTTACATGGTTCGGCCAAGATGCCTACATCCACGGGGAGATCTACCCTTCACTATATGAGAAAGTAAAAGAAATACAAAATCCTCTTGCTCAAGCTCTCACCCTAGAACCCAAGCCCTTAACCATGTTACACCATTCTTCCTCACTTCTCTCAACCTTGTGAAAAACTCATCTTCTCACATTCTCTCACAACCTGAAGAATAATCTTGTTTTCTCCCCTAAAAGAATACCCAAGAGAAAGAAGGAAAAAAAAAAGACATCAATCAACCTCAAACCACTTTCATGTCTCAAGTGGAGATATTTAGAGAGATCCTCTTGTGGAGCCCATGGAAAGAGCACCCACATGTTTCTACTTCCCGTTGGAGAAGGAAACCAACTCATGTGGGAATTTTCCTTTTAGCTGGAAACTTGCCAAAAACCCAACCTTTAATTTATAGTTGAAACTTGAAAGTAACTGAATAAATTTAAAAAGAATGCACTAAGGCAAGAAGGCTAGAAGTCCACCCATGCAAACACTTGACACTTAGCACAACACTCCTCGTAACATACTAATTGTGCTCCAAGCGATGTCACCAAAACATGGTTCTAGACAAAGCATTATAATACACTCTATGTTTTGCTGTCTTCAGGTTTCTAACACTTAAACGATACATGCTGAAACACAACATTAAAAAAATACATGTATACCTTATCGTTAAGATTTTGCTTAAAGTGAATTGTTCTTTTTAAACTGCCTTTCAGACAAAAAGATATGTACAAGGTTTCATTTGAAAAGCACCCCATCATCTTCCCCCTTATTTGCTTTCATCATCTTCTCCCTTTGCCTCTCTCAATGAAGCCCACTCGTTCCTCTGTTTTCACAGTTTCTCTTTGAAATTCTTATGTGTATTATTTTGTAGATTAGTTTTGTAATTAAATGTTTTGCTGTGTGTATTCCCATGGCATGAATTTTAAAGATTGAGACCATTCTGACACCCAATACAAGCCACCTGTGCCACGCTCCAATGCAACAATGAGGAAAGCTAATATATGCAACAAAACTAACAAAGATACCCAACAACCTCCAAGAATAGAACCAAGCATGACACATCTAATATATCAAATCAAAGGGGGGTGCCAGTCCTTTTTTTGTCCAATTTTTCCTCTTTTTTGAAAAAAAAAGTCATGTTTTTACACTTATTCAGTTTTGTCCCAAACTCTTCATCTCTCTTCCACTCCCTCTTCATCTTCCCCCCCCCACAACTATTTTTTTTATAAGAAAAGATGAATTTCATTAAAGGGGATAAGGCATCCCCAGCCAAAAGAAGCCAGCCCCAAAGAAAAACAAAGCAGCCTCCCCCCCCCCACAACTCTTCACCTTCTCTTTATTGAAAGGAAAAAAAAAGAGCATTTGACAGGACAGACGCACGCGTATTAATCACTATTTTAACCAAACTCTTCGCCTCTCCTCAAGATCTTTTCCCTAAACCCTTCCTCCCCTCAACTTTTATAGGTTTCATATTTATTGGGGCAGTGGTAATAGTAAGTAACATAGCTTAACACACAAGAATGAAGTAGAGGTGGTTGTATTGTGCTGCAATGCGGCCTGTGTTGGTTGTCCAACCCAGAACAGGGCTTTTACAGTCACACAGAACGTAAACATCTCCTGTGAGTCTAGCCAATAGTAAGTATAATCATCTTTTCACCTCACATGACCCACTACATAATAAGACTTAAAGGTGGATAATCAGATTCAAACGAGATTCAGAGACATGCCAAGATCATTATAGCACATTCAAAAAAAAAAAAACCAGAACATCAATCAATCCATCAGTGGAAAAAGGTATTATTGATTTGAAACTAATTTTGTTTATTATGAATCTTTTTCCTGTTAAATTTGTCTGCATGATGCTTAACCATTTCTGATTGGGATTCTATATTCTGTACTAGGATTAGGGCTATCAACTGATTTGTCAGGAGAAGAGTGTTTCTCCGTCTTTGAGTCACATAAGCATGAAAGTTCTCACACAGAAGAAAACCTTGGACAAGGGTGGTTTCCATGTCTGTGAAAGTGAGCCTCTTGAAGCACCCCGACTTTCAATCAGTCCCAATTTGATTCTATTCAGTAAGCCAAAGAAGATGCCTTCTTAAATCAGTACCCTCCCCCTTTCTACTTTCTTCTTTTATATCTAGTTGTCACTTGTCCATTGTTTTGTCATGTGTTGGTTAATTGGTGGATATCTGCTTGGGTACGCACATGTTAATGAGTTAGTTGTCAGTTTTCTTTCGGTTTCTGCAATTATTTTTCTTAATTTCAATTTGTTTGGAAACAAAATTGAAAGGCGATATCCAAAAAGATTGTCTTCTTGGCCTTGTGTATTGTTCAAGGAGATGTTGACTTCAAGAAGATGTTGCATTCCCATTTTTGAATAAAATCTTTTTTCTCATCTATATATATATATATATAACTGAAAGGCGAAAGATGAATACAGTTTGACTTTGTTCCTTTGAACTTTTCTCTTTTGATATAATTGGACCTTCTTTTTCTTTTTCTCTTTAATTCCATTACCCCTCTCAAAAGATTATTAGTATCATGCTATCAATATTGGGTGTTCTTCTCTTCTATTTTTTAGTCTTATATGTTTCTTTCTTTATTTTTCTTTTCATTCTTTATGATTTTTTTAAAGGAGCAAGCAAGTTAGCCACTAGTAGACTATAACCCAAAATTCTTGGTAGAAAGCTATTGCGAAGCGATCAAGGCCTGAGGCTTTATCCTCTTCCAAACTGAAAACAAGTTAAACAACCTCCTTCACTTCAAAATTCCCAACACTCTAACCACTAGGCCTTGTCCAATGGAAGTGAAGAATAGTTAAGATTATCAATTACAAGTCTACCCATGCCACCACAAGTGTAAAGGTTTTGGAAGAACTTGCAAATTTCATTTGCCACCGCTTCTTAGTCATCTACTCTTTCTTCCCCCACATTTATGCTAGAAATTAAGTTTTTCTTTCTCCTCCCATTAGCCACCTGATGGAAAAACTTTGTATTTCTATCCCCTTCTTTAAACTAGGTTTGTCAACAATCTAATTTTTATCCGTATTCGATTCATGTTTGATCCGATAATATTCGATTCGAATGCATCTATATCCAATTCAATAATCAGACTAAATATCCAAATTTGCTGAAGTTAATTTATAATTAATATTTGTAATATAATGTTGTGGGACATATTTTGTAAAATACAACATATGAATACCATAACCTCAACCTCAACCCATTTCTCATCTCCGATTCCCAATTTGAATGAAAGAAAGCTCCCATTAGCCAGTTCCCCATTCTCTAGTCGATCTATCAATCGTCTTCCATCTCTATAATTCTTAGGTCCTTATTGCTTTTGTAAAGATCCGTAAAATATTCAAATCCGATCCGATATTCAGTTAAATAGATGAATACAAATACGGATATGCCTATATCAGATTCATATTCGACTGTTGACAGCCCTACTTTAAACCACTCAATCTGTGTGTTTTGTCTCCAATTAATCTCCTGCTTTCAAAGATCTTGCAATTCAACCTATAATCTTTCCTTGTCATCAATAGTTGATGCATCTACACACTCTAATAATCTAATCTCTCTAATAAATCCAAACATTTGAACCCAGCCCAAATCTTCAACTTTTTGTCATCTAGCCGCACAAAAATATTTTTGTTCCACTCTTTAAATTTTATTTTAATATATTACAGCTTATTTTGAAATCTGATACTCACCCATCTCCTAATGGTTAATTCCCTCCACCACAACTTAATCGATTCCTTGAATGATAGATGAAGAATCCACATATTTTCAAAATGAAATAGGGGGGCCCCAATTCTAGGGATCAGTTTTATGGGGATAGACCAATGGTCAAAAGTGACTCTTGGAAACGCTTCACATAAGAAATTCGGATGACAAGTGAAGAGTCTACATATTTCCAATACATAACAGGATAGACCAATGGTCAAAAGTGACTCTTGGAAACGCTTCACATAAGAAATTCGGATGACAAATGAAGAGTCTACATATTTCCAATACATAACAGGGGTGGTGGGGAGGACCAATTCCAGGGGTCAGGTTTTTATGAGGTTAGGCCAATGGTCAGAAGTGACTCTTACAAGCGCTTCTTAGGAGAAATTTGGAAAATGGTCCTCCCAATCCAAGGAGGTAAGAAAGTGGTCCAATCTACACATAACCAAATCTACTTGATCATTAGACCAAGTGTGTTTCACATGGAGAAGGGGGCTATCCCTCAAGCCATTTCACTAAACAAAGGCATCAAACATTCTCATGCACCTTCCCCAGTTCCCCCTTCTCAGAACAAATCTAATCACATTGAAATCACCACCTACGCACCAACGCTTACCACACCCGTGGATCTCTTTTTTGTGATAACCAACGTATCCAAGCCTCTTAAAGCACCTGACTAAATCCTTGGGGCACATGTACTCACTGCTTCTCCCACGCACCGGGTAAATCAGGTTTTTTACACCTGGGCCATTGGCTCCGAGGGGGTGGGTTTCAAACTCAGGAACTCTACTTCCTGAGGCGTGATCTTGACTAACTACGCTACTAGATCAAATTTAGCTCCTCTCACAAATCCTTTCTACATCTGGAAGACGACGAGCCATAAATGCCAAAAGAAGAAAAAATCAAACGAGCTATTTTTGCCCTTCAATAAGAGAAATGGAGAAATCCTCCAAACTCTCATCAAACTTCAAAAGAACTTCCAAATCCCACACAACTAAAATACCATCAACAAAGCCCAAAGCTGTCAACACTAGCCAATTAGACAGCCTTCTACTGCCACACCAACAAACAAGCCTACATTAAATGATATCCTTCTTTGTTTCCGAATCACAACCAAATCCAGATTAGCCTTTCTAACACACTCCTTCACAACTCTTCTTTTGAGCGCTTCCCCAACCCTCAACATTCCAAGAATATTCATTTATGAAACTGGTTAGAATTCCCTAAAACTATATTCTTAGCATTAGCATCACTAGTCTTTCCTCTTACATCCCTTACCTCCATATCCCATTCCAGATTTTTCAGGTCCCTCTTCCCTTTGCCACCTTTCTTCAATTTAGGGCCTACATAAGTCTCCTCAAACGAAAGATAATCAGAGAGGAGTGTGTGTCATTCCCCTCTTCATCCTAAACACATGGTCCCAGTCTACTGGCCATTTCGTTCACCCTTGCATTATCTTCCTCAACAACTTGATTCAACCTATGATAATCTTATGAGTTCTAACCCCCTTGGCTAATCCCAGCCGATGATGAATTCAATGTTAAGACTGAATTAACCAACTCTCCCAAAACCTTAGGGTGTTAGGAGATATAAAAGTTAATATACTTCAAAAACCCCCTTAGGAGGAACAGTGTTCTCTCCTAGGAACACTTGGGCAACCTTGTACAAGTCCGTAACTCATGCACACACGTGCAATACTATGTCCAGAAAATTTCTTTTACTTCCACGGGGATTCAAACTCACGACCTGCTTGGCTCTGATACCATGTTAACACTAAATTAACCAACTCTCTCAAAACCTTAAGGCGTTAGAAGATACAAGAATTAATATAGTTCAACATTCAACTTGTGGCAATTAGAAAAATCCACATATATAGGCATGGACAAAGAGTTTAAGACAGTAAAATTTGAACAAGACATATAAGAATAGGTAACAATCTTCTCTCTTTTTTGGTACAGAATAGGTAACAATCTTAACAAATTAGTAAATATCTAATGGATTTGATATTATAGATATATAAACATTATTAATATAAACAAGCCAAACATGTACAAACTCAGCTCAAGCTCCCTTAGCTAAATGAACCTAGCTTTGCACTCATGCTTGGCTTAGCCATACCCTACTTATCATGACCAGAGTCATCCACTTGTTGACTGCCAAAGTAGAGACCATGTAAAATATGCAATTATACTATTTGGTGCCATTTCCAAACATGTTTATTTATCATGACACCAAGCATCCTATGCCTAATTTAATTCTTAAAATTAAGCATCTACAAACATAAATATCATGACACCAAGCATCCTATGCCTAATACACAGTTCCCACCAACACAAGAAGTGAGTCAAGTTTTTGCCACTCCCTTATGGATCTACCCATAGCAAGAGACTGTTACTGTTTGTTCGACCACATTTACCAAAGCAACAACTTATATATATACATACACACACGTTTATTTACAGCCATGTGACTCAGAATCCACCACACCAAAATCAGAGAGAGAGAGAGAGAGAGAGAGAGGAACCATAGGCACTAGAATTACTAAACGCAGATGCTTACACTTGAGCGACCATTTCTGTCATAATGAAGTGCATATCGCTTCAGATCTCCGATCTCAGAGAAAAGCTCCTGAGTTGCAAGTAAAGTTTCTTAAAACGAGTCCATTATAAGTAAAAGGATGAAAACCACCTGAAATAACTTGAACAGTATAAATAAGGCTTATGTTGCACCTTTATATCTTCATTGGTAACTCCATAGTCCAAGTTAGAAACATACAACTTTGTCCCAGTTTCAATTCCTGGTAACCCTGTAGCCAACAGGCTATCTTCAAACAGATCATGCTGCCATGTAAAATCCTTTGGTCTGCTGAAAGACTGATGTTTGGGATAAGAACATATCAGCACATGATCAAGAAAATAATAATCCGGCGCTCTTCAATAGTCAATCAGAGGTCAGCAAAATTTCATAAAACAAAAGAGAAACTGCTACATAGTAGCCATTAAATTGAAGTTCTCGCATAACTCAGTAACCAAACCTAAATTGATCACAACTCAAGCATACTTATGAAAGTTGAGAGTAGGGAATTCCACCCACTAAACATAAACTGGTGATACGCTAGTGATCAGAGCTCCAGTTCTGAAATTCAACCAGGGAAGCTCCTCTGCTTAAACTCCTTGAACTGGTATGATAATTTGAAGGCCCGCACCAATGAAATTCCGCATATACCAAGAGGATCCATCATATTTCCTCCTTTAAAAAGCCCACTAAATATGTGTAAACTGTGAATACCATACTATAAATGCACTGGAAACCAAGAGTGCTTTAGTTGGTACTTCAAATTGAGCTTCTCCATGTACAAAACAGCTTACAGAACCCGTTGTTTGTTTTCGAAGTCTCTAAAGTAAATCAGATTCTTGAGCATATGCAAATAACAGCAATAGTTTTGAGCTTGCCTTGGCAATTGCGTAGGACGATGCCCGAGCATTCACCCTGAGAGGCCCTCTGGGGGGCATCCCTGCTGTTCTTCCACGGCCAAGATTCACTCCTCGCCCTCGCGCGGCCCTGCCTCGGCCTCTCCGTCTCTCACTATTACTTCTGCTCTTTATCAGGTCATCAAGCGACATATCCAGAGACTGAGCCATTGAATAGAACCCCTGCCTGAGAAAACGAAAAATAAGAAGGCACCTGGCAAAGAACCTGGAGGAAATGTTGAAGAAAGTCAATCATAGGAAATATACAAAAGGAAAATAACGGGGGATATCTATAAATGTAAGAGAGAAAAAAAGAGTAAATATACAAAAAAAAAAAAAAGCAGAAAGTTTAGTCAAATGCATGGATTACAATACTCTGAAAAAATTCTTTATCAAAACCCTAAATCTTTCAATTGATACTTCTTTTCCCCGCATCCACCCAACTTTAAACTCAACGATACTCGTTTAGCATGATTAAAACCATAAATTAAAAATATATATGAATAAACTACAAAACCAAAAAAAAAAAAAATGAAATAAAACTTATTCTGTTGAGTTCATATCTGGCAATCTATCAAAATGACAAAGAAGTACCTATTAAGATCTGCGGTGCTGCTTGCTAAGAATCAGAAATCAATGAAGATAACTGAAACAGATTTCTGGCGCCAACTATAGAGCAGTGATTATCTCAATCCAAAGTGACGAGAGTGATAAATTTTGCAGATTTAGGGTTTCGGAAAGGAGAATGGAGAGACGGGGTGCGAAGCTTATCGATAGGATCTTTTTCAGAATTTAGACTACGGATCTTCGGAGATTGTTTAGGGTTTCGATAGGATCTTTCCCAGACTCCGGAGCAGGATCTTCGTTTGGTTAGGGTTTAGGGTTTTGAAAGCTCCAACTTCGGGCGGGTAAACGCTCCAGCAAACAAATGAGCTAATAAAGTCAAGGTGGGGCTTGTGAAAGTCTTCCCTTTGAAATGCTACCGCCAGCCAGCCTTTGAGGGGGTTTTAGACTTTTCAGCAGCCAATGGTTTCGCCAGCGACGAACTGTCCGTCGGATTGGACAAAAATTCTGTTGAATGGGACGTGTGTGGTGTACAGATGTAGCCGGGGCGATATCTTCTGCGCCACCCCCCTCCCACCCCCCTCTGCGACGCTGGGGAGCCGAGACAGATGAGACAGATGGGGGGAATCAATTCACTTTTTGGGGGGTGAAGTGACAACTCTAAAAGTGAATTGATTCCCCCCTCTGCCTCAACCCTCGAGCGTCGCAGAGGGGGGCGGCGCAGAGGGGGGCGGTGCAGAGGATATCAGGCCGTTCCTTTAGTGGGTCCCATGAATGTCACCCGTATAAACACAAAAAAAAAAAAAAACACCTATTACCAATTTTTGCGGTTATGATTAGCTACGGAAATTTACTTTTCCTGATGCATTAGGATGACATCAGGGGCTGAGTATCCATGTCTAAAAGTGGCTGTCACTTTTTGGGGGGGTGTTTATCACTTTTCAGCACTGATTTGTTCACCCCCTCATGCCAGCCTAATACATAAGTAAAAGCAGATTTCCGTATATAATCTTTTCTGCATTTTTTGAGGGAGAAATCGATCTGTGATGAAAATGTGTATGTAGCGTGTATGGTGAATGGTAGGCTAACATATATTATGCTTGGATTAAAAACATGTCAAAAAGTGTTTCGATGTAATAAGTAGGTGTTCAAACAGAGACACCAAATTCAAAAACCCATCATGTGTCAAACAATGGCACATTTATGGGGGTCTGTGTCCAGTGATGGAATCACATAGAGGCAAGGGGGGGCAATCTAAAATTTGAAAAATCCTATACCCCACCTTCAATTTACGGTTGCCCCCCTTCAATGAAAGTCCCATAGCTTTTAACTATTTTTTTTCTTGCCCCGCCCCCCTTGAGAAAATCCTTGCTTTGCCCTGTCTATGTCAACACAAACAGTCATTCTCTTGTCATCTAACATGCAATCAAATGAAAAGTTCACTGGTGGATCTGCAGTCCATCACTAGCTGCACCTTAACATGTCAGAGTTTCAAGAGAAACTGGTAAAGAAAGCATCAGAATTCAATGAGGCTGCCGGAGTTATGCATGTTGCACTTATCATATCAGAGTTTTGAGAGAAGTCATGGTTTCAAAAGCTGAGATCCCAACTTGAATTGACTGATCCGTTGCAGATCCCAAGTTGAAGGCATAAATTGGATTGGTCTGGCCAATTCTAATCCCGATTCATAATGGAATCAGCCAATTTTTGAAACCATGGAAGAAGCTGCTCAAATAACCCAACCAATGTTGTCATGCCTACACCTTAGCATGTCGGAGCTCCAAGAGTAGCTACAATAATAACCCATTGAAATTCGATGGCGTTGTTGGAATCATGTCTGTAGCACTACATTGTGTATAAGTTACAAGCAAAATTGCTAAAAGAGCCCATCAGAATTCTGCGATGTTGCCAAAGTAATGCAAGTTGCACCTTAGCATTTCAGACTTGGAGTTCTGGGAGAAATTGTTAAAATAACCCATTGGAATTCTATGATGTAGTCGGGGTTGTTGGACCTAATGAATATGCTCTTACCTAAAACCTTTAACATCCCATTTGTCAGATTGCCCACTCAAGACCCATGACAATAGGCAACTGGGCTGTCGGCCTAATGCATGTCAACACGATGCCTGAAGCAGGCAGCCATGACCAGCTGCAATTGTTGTCTACAAAATCAATACAACAATCTCCAAACCACGCTGTAGTCCATTGAGGTCACCTATGACAACCTGCAACAGGGTATCCATTGGAATACTTTTCAGCACGATTGCTGGATTTGGTTTCACAAAACCAATTGCAACCATGGGAATATTCAAACTATAAATTTCAGATTATGCTGGATTGATCGAGTTGTAATCATTTATCGAAATTGTAAAAAAATAAATTGAGAATTTCTTATTAGTAGGTGATTATTATTTAAGTGGGTAATTGTTATACCAACATTGCTATAATAATTGTGAGTACTCTTAAATGGTGAGGTGTCTTTTTTAAAATTGAATTATATCTCAATTACTTCCAAAATTCGGTATATAAAAGTTATTTAAAGTGATAAGCAAATGTATGATAAAAATGTGGAAATACAATGTAGTAGTTTGTGGAACTCAATAATGTTCTTGTTGATTTCTCTATGGGAGTATGTCATTTTGCACTTGTAGGATGTTGAAGTGGAGAACATAGTGTATGGGATGAGATAAAAGGGGAGTTGTGTTTGATTTTACTTGTGACAGACATTGTGTAAAAGTGGAACATAGTGTATGGGATGAGATAATGTATTGTTCATGTTTTCAATTTGTGAAATAATTCATTACAGAAATTGGAATTAATTGTATGGCATGTGAATGGGTTGGTAGTGACACCTTCAAGATGAACAACTGGCAGTAGATGTTCAAAAGTTTTATTTAAGAGATGTAACTATAAATGGTTACCTTTGAACAGTTTTTATATAGATGGTTTGTACTACATTAATAGTGGCTATGATGGTATGGAAACAATGCATGGCACCATTCTGGAACATTTGATAAAGCTAACTTAAACCTTATGCAAAAGAATGTGACATAGTTAGTAGCAATGTTTGGGGAGCGATAAAGTAACATAGATAGGTAAAGTTGTAAGGTGAATCCTAGTAAAAATTTAATTCATCCATAAATTGCAGGAAACTAATACAAACTTACAAGACGATTGATGTACATTCTATAATTTTTAAAATACTGAACAATAAGTGTATATGGTCATTAAGAGGAGGAGGAAAATATGTTTACGCTCCATTTTATTTTGGCTGGTATCCTTTATACTGATGTTTGTCTAAGGAATTTGAGGACGATATGTGAACATTGACATTAACAGTTGATGGGATATTAGATTATCATTGGATTTTGAATTATTGACATTTTACATATGTAATTAGCTCTAGTTACCTTGCAAGGTTGTTTATCAAAGTTCTTTTGGTTAATAACATATATTATGTTAAGTCATTATATAATTTGTCAATTTCATTCAAAGTCTAGATGGTAGACTATGAATGTTATGTATAATGAGTGAATTTATGAGTGTCTAGTGTGAGACCATTACCATGTCAAGAAAGAGATTCAAATTCTACAAGCCAAGGTATATCAAGCTAAGAACCCAATAAAAGTATTTAAAAAAAATGTTAAATAAGAATCAAGTCACAATTTTCGAGCCCAAAAGGTAAATAAGGTAAAAAACCAAATGGGTATTGTGTGGCTACTATAGGAGACCCCCAAAGACCAAGGTTTGATCATAGAAAAGCCTTAAGACTAATGTATGCTCATAGGTGCAATTAC
>JAOXJP010221304.1:0-11699 GCA_025762735.1 Platanus orientalis | reverse complement strand
TATTATTAAATAATTAATTAATTAATCATGCCTATATTTTATGTGAATGGCTTTGTCAGGACACATATTTCCAACACAAATATCTTGTCTAGGGTTTGGTGTCTAAGATATCAAGGGACGTCATATATAATAAAATGAGTGTGAATTTGAAATTTCATCTGCCCATTTTATTTCATGTGAAGTCCACTGATGTCTTGGATACCAAATCTTGGACAAAACATTTTTTTTTAAATTTAAAAAATAATAATAAGAGAGGAGAAAATGAATGTCTTGCATAACATGATGTGAAGAAGTCGGATCATCTTTGGTTCGAAAAAAAAAAAGCAAAATTAAAACTCTTGTGTCCAAGGTTCAAGCTTCAAAAAAATAATTGTATACATGTCCTATTTTGAAAACAAATTCATACTAATGTATTTTCAACTTGTTGCACATGATCTAGGCTCATCTGGATGTGTCCAGCATTAATTCATGTTGATATATAAAGAAAAAAAAGTGAATTCCATCCTTCAATTCATGGTAAAAACATCTTTTCACCTTTTCTTTTTTCATATGTCAACGCAAAATTGATGCTTGATTAACACTTCACACGTCCATGTTAGAGACAATTCAGGCCTGAATGCGAGCTACCTAACTAGGAAACAGGAACAGAGCTTCACTCATATCTTTTATATACATGTTAGGAATAATGATGTTCATGGTAGTAATAGATCGCATGATATATCATATTTCATCAAGTATATAAATTATCCAATATACTAAAAGTATAATGTGATAATAGAAGTCCGTGACAATAGCAATACAACTTTGTCAATTGCATATACGGATCATAATAACCAACAATATTCTGTATGTAGAAACTCACAGTATAGAGATGTCTTTAATTTGAATCCGTTTCAAAGATGCAATCCAACATAGTATACTGAAAAGTAATATGCAAATTAAAAGAGTATATAAAGACTTATTGGTAGGTGTATGGACATGTGTAGCTTGTTGTCCCTAGAGTGATATTCGACGACCTCTCACAAGTACGATAGGCTTACTTGACAATCACCTCCAAAAAGACCAACTCTTCTAGCAGTACCCTGTACAAGCAAGTAGAGACTGATTCAAATAGCTCAATCTAATCTCCGATCCAATATTATAACATATATGAAAAT
Organism: Platanus orientalis; assembly: GCA_025762735.1. Taxonomy (NCBI): domain Eukaryota; kingdom Viridiplantae; phylum Streptophyta; class Magnoliopsida; order Proteales; family Platanaceae; genus Platanus; species Platanus orientalis. Next base: position 10,542 of record JAOXJP010221304.1, on the reverse strand, counting down.
CAATTGAAGATTCAAATAGGAAAACAATGAAGATCTAGAGAGTATGATCACTGGTTCGAACGAGGTAATTTTCTATGTATCTTTCTTGCTTCCTTTCATCTTCTACTATAGAAGATGAAGAATTGGGCAAGTTGGTTGCACCAATATTTTCTAACTCGAGCCAAACTCCATTCTTTTTTACTCCATTATCCCTTAAGATCTTTCCTTTACTTATAAAGTAGAGTTAGAAGTTCTCCACTTCCAATGTGAAACTAAACTTTTCAAGACAAAGGTGTTTAAGAGTTGATTTGTCTTTCGTTTAAGAGGGAACCACTAAAATTTTAAATTAAAACATTTCATTCAAACTTCCATCTATTTTCATTCTTTAAAACACCTGGGCTTAAGTAAATGTAAGTGGGCATATTCAACCCACACAACCAAACAACCCACAACACACATATAATTTCATTTTAAATCTTCTAAACTTAGTACAAATATAACACATGTCCTGTTTAGAAAACAAATTCATGTTAATGTACTTATAACTTGTTGCACAGGATCTAGGATCTTCCAAATGTGTCCACATCAATTTTGTGCTGACATATAAAGAAAAAAAAGTGAATCGCATCATTAAATTCATGGCAAAAACATTTTTTCACCTTTTTTTTTCACCATATATCAATACAAAATTGATGCCAGATTGACATTGGACACGTCCATGCTAAAGACAATAATCCGGCTTCAAGTGCAAGCTACCTAAGTAGGAAATGGGAACAAAGCTCCACTCTTATCTTGTCCAATTTGAGAGATATCACGCCACTACAAATCATAGTGTGGCTTTTATATGTCTCTATTTGGAGAGAGAGAGAGAGAGAGAGAGAGAGAGAGAGAGAGAGAGAGAGAGACCATAGGTCTCTGAGGTTGTGACCCAATTAATAGAAAACCTCATAGGTTGAAAGGTAGTTGCTTAAGGCCTTATCTGTTACAAGGTAAACCATGGGGAAAAGGAGGGAAACTGTACTTTAACTCCACTTTCATGTTGTCTGATGCATGGGGATACCCTGGGAAAACTTGGTAAAACTACCTAGGATGTTGCATCTTTCCCATGTTTTCCTATTTCTTCATATATTTGTTCATTCACATATTCCTACCAAAAAGGATGGGAATAAGAGGGAAGGGAAGGGAAGGGAAGGAAATTAATGGACAATAACTTTTTCATTTCTTTCCCTTTCTTTCCTTTTCTAAGGTGGTTTTACTTTTCCCTCCTCTTCCCATGGTTTACCTTGTAATAGACAAAGCCTAAAGGCTTACGGCATGTTTGGTTGCCTCTTGAAATCAGTCAATTTCGTTCAAGTTTGGCATAACATCCAAGTGTATATGAACTTCATCCAAGTATATATATATAGATAGATAGATAGGATTTCCCATCATTTTCCTTTTAATAGGCAATCTCCACAAGATGGACACATCCTAAAACTAAATCATAAATATCAAGAACGAAATAAATGTTCTATGATTTGCTATCCAGGACACCAAGTGACTTCATATGGAATAAAATGGGCAGGGGTTAGATGAAATTTCAAATTTCCACCCATTCTATTCCAAATGAATTCACCTGGTACCCTATACACCATCCTCGATAGAAAATTTGCTCCCCATCAAGAAAGCAGTTGTAGCAAAGACTCACCAATATGTGACGCACACGATAGACTAACGTGTGATGTGTTATTGGATTTGGTACCTCTTTTTTGACACTCACTTTTCTATTGGAATATCTTTTTTGTGCTTTTAACCCTGATGATACCATGTATCAGCCAGTGGCTTGGTAAAAAAAATGGTTATATTGATGCTGGTCGAAAATTTGCTCCTTATATAGTTAAGGGGTGTTTTGCCCTTTCCAAAGTCAATAATAAAAGGAAGAAAATGTTATGTCCTGGGTGGTGTCTTCAAAACCAGGGGATGATGCCTAACACAAAATGGTTGGAGGATCGGAGGTTAGATGAAATTTCAAATTTCTGCCTATTTTGTTCCATGTGTCATCCCCTGGTGTCTAATACACCATCTTGGATGCCATATATCCTAGATAGAACATTTGCTATAATAATAAAACTGTCCACTTTGTAGGTATATAAATCAAAAAATTACTCCAACACTAACAAGAATATTAATTTTTTACCCTCCAATGATTTTAAACGTGGCACATACAGGTGTTAATTAAGTTTATAAAAACATTGTCTACACAAGTATATCAACGTTAAAAGACAAGAGAATAATTGTCTATGATAAAAAAATCCTCTATAGACGTGCCACATATTGACACATGATGTGTTTTTTATTTTGGTGCCTCTTTTTGGACATGTACTTTTTAACCTGAGCACTATTTTGAACATTTTTAACCACAACATGTCAATGATGTAGGAAAATGCCCTCATGATTTGGTGTGTCCCCTTAAAGTTCCCCTAATGTCCTTCTGCATGCAAGGGGGACACATCATGTCAAAAAGTGATTTACACTCTCCCTCAAAAAATGTAATTTACTTTTGGACTTGATGTGTCCCCCCTGCATGTAGGGGGGATGTTAGGGGCACTTTATGGGGTCAACAAATCCTAGATAATGCCAAGAATCTTAAAGACTTGCAGAAGTAAGAACACAATCTAAAACAACCAAGAATTGAAAGGAACACATCCAATTAACTTTGAACTTTAGGGAAATTTTAAGGATAGAAGAAGAAAATAAAGTCAAGGGGTTTAGAACAATGTAGATAAGAAAAGGAGTAAAAACTTAGAATGGCAATTCAAGAATTTCTATGTAGAACCCTAAAATTATCAAAATACCTCTGATCATGCGTAAGAAAATTCTCAAATTTTACAGAGTAATTCTAACCACTATAACGAGTCTATGTTCCAAATTTCAAATTAATCTGAGTACTTTGATATTGGAAATTATAAAAAGTTCAAACCTTAAAGTTTCTTTATGGAGAAAACCATAATAGTGAAAAGGAATCTTAGATTATAAGATGACAAAGAGGAAGAGGAATCAATGGGAGTTTTAGGGCTTTTGTAGGGAACAAAACCCTAAAATAAAATTGAAGAAAAAATGATTTATTAATAGGTGGGGCAATTTTGACTACACAGATGCCTAGAAGTGCAGATTTGTGCCTATGTGAGGTTCCAAAGAGTCCCAATAAGATACAAATATTATAAGAAATACAATAGATGACTTTTAGAAGTAAAAGGGTGTAAGATAGAGGATTAAACCTAATAAAACAACAATAAAACTTCCTTATTGAAGGTTCCGATTGTGTCTAAAAACTGGTGGAAATATCAATCATCAAACAACCTATTTTCACATTATTATTTTTTTCAAGTTTGGGATTATGGCAGCAAGATACGAAAGAGTACTTATGTGAAGGAGAATAGAATAATGATAATAACGTATGAAGAACATTAAAGAAGAAAATAGCAAGAGATTATAATAAGATAGAAGAAAAATAAGAGAAGAGTAGAAGGAGAAGAACGAAGATGGGAGAATGGGAGCTTAACAGCTACTATCTTAGAAAGGGGAAGGATACAAGGACACACGTCCACTTGGGGAAACCCAATTCAAACACTTCAATTCATACTCAATTCAATGCTAATTGTTGGGGTGCCTTTAATAGGTTTACAACTATAAAAATTAATAACTTTCTAATTATAGAAACTTTCCAAAACTTATGAAACTCGTTGACCACACTTCCTATAATTAAGGATTTTTAAAAACTTGAATTTCCTAAACTTTTAAACTACTAAAACCCTTTAAAGAAGGGATGTTGACCAGCATGTATGGTGGGGCCCATTTGTTGACCTTAGTCGGCCCACAAAAGGACAAACAAGTGTAGTTGTCGTCCCCTTCTCTTTTCCCTATTCTAACATTGGTTCTTAAGCCTTATTATAATGAAATATCACTATACTAAATACCCAAAAACTAATGACACTATTGGCCTTATTACATTTGAATCCCACCCCTTACAAGACCTTAATTAAATCTACATAAAACATTAATTTGAACATAATCCTCTTATGTGGCAGAAACTACAAGAGCCCCCTTTCGTTGTCTGCATCATTCTCCCAGGGTAGAGAGAAATTCGTCATCAAATTTGGAACTGACCACCATCCATCACAACTGATTATTGATGGTTTTTTCAGCAACCCATAATAAAGGTAGCAAATGGGGTGGAAGACCTAAGATTTAAGTCTTGCATGCACCATATTGCTTTGTTTGATTTTTTCATTATTGGGTCCACTTCTTGGGTCTCTTTCTGGCCTTGCATTGAATTGGAATCTCCTTGTATCTTGGCAAAGTCTTACTCTTAGACTTGATCTTTTGCATGGTTGGTGGTGAAAGAATGGGTGCAAATAGGAATTTCACACCATTTTTTTCCTTGTTAACTTTTGGGTTTAGGATTTGGATCAGCATCGATGATGAAGAGACAAATGGAGTTGATGTAAGCTCAAAAAGGGTAAATGTTATTGCTTCCAAAGTGACTATCATAAAATCCAAACGCGACTTCATAATGCTCATTATGTGACTCAAATCCTAATTTATTTCTCATTGTTTGGTGATTATAAGCAAGTTGGAAAGCAAAAATTAGCTTTAGTGTGAATCATCGAAATAATGTAAAAATATCAACTAGTCAGGAGAAAGAAGGACCCTAGCTAGATGAGAATTAGTTGAAACTTGGCTTCTCGGGATTACAGCTAGATAAAACCAATTGCAACTTAGCTTTGATACCAAAATTGATGTAGGATAATGTCAAGAGTCTTAAAGAAGCACCATTAATGTCGCGAAAGCAAGAATACAATGTATAGTAACCAAGAATTGAAAGAAGCACACCCAAATTAATTTTTAGCTTTAGAAAAATTTTGAGAATAGAAGATGAAAGTAAAATAGAAGGGTTTAGAAGAATTTAGATAATAAAAGATGGAGAAAAGGAGTAGAAACTCATAATGAAAATTTTTGTAGAATCCCAAAATACCCCTGATAGTGCATTAAAAAGTTCTTGATTTTATAAAGTAATTTTAACTACCAAAAGGAATCTATGTTCCAAATTTCAAGTTAATCTGAGTTGATTTGATATCAGAAATTATAAAAAGTTCTAATCGACCTTAAAGATTACTGAAAAACCATAACAGTGATGGGAATCTTGGATTATAAGATGGCAGAGAAGAAGAGCAGTCAAGGGGAGTTTTAGGGGTTTTGTAATCGACTCAAAGGGGAACAAACCCCAAAAATAAAATTGAAGAAAATGTGACTTATAGGTGAAGCAAATTTGACTGTACAAATGCCCAAAAAAATCAGGTATGTGCCTATGTGGGGGTTCCAAACAGTCCTAATAAAGTAGGAATATTATAAAGAATACAATAGAAGAGGGGTAAGATAAATGATTAAACCTGATAAAACAACAACAAAACCTCCTTTTAGAAAGTGCCAATTGTGTCTAAAAGCTGGTCTAGAAACCAATCCTCGAACAACCTACTTTTACCTTATTTTCTTCAAGCTTGGAGTTGTGACAGCAAGATAAGAGAGAGTTATATAAAAGAAAACAGGCTAATTATAAGAACATATGAAGAATATTAGGAAAAATAAAGTAGCAAGAGATTAGAAGAAGAGGAGAAGTATATGGAGAAAAGAAAGAAGAAGAGAGAAGGGGTGCCTAACGGCTATTACCTTAGAAAGGATATAGGAACACACGTCTACTTGGGGAAACCAATTCAAAGACTTCAATTCATACTCAATTCAATGTCTAACTGTTGAGGGTTCCCTTAATAGGTTTACAACTCTAAAAATTAACAACTTTTTAATCATAGAAACTTTCTAAAACTTTTAAGACTTGTTGACCGCACTTCCTAAAACTATGGATTTTTAAAAGCCTGAATTTCCTGAACTTTTAAACTACTAAAACCCTCTAAAGAGGGGCTATTGAGCCCTATTCTAACATTGGCTCTTGAATTTTATTACAATGAAACATCACTATACTAAAAACCCAAAAATTATGACACTATTAACCTTATTATATTTGAATCTCACCCCTTATAAGACCTTAATTAAACCCACATAAAACATTAACTCGAACTTGACCCTCTTTTGTGATGATACAAGATCCTCTTTTTTGTTGTTCATATCAATCAACTTATAGTTTGCTCAGACACTTACAGTGCATAACATTTTTTTCATAAAGAAGAATGATTGTTTGTGTTGACACAAATATCTTTAGGAGTGCCATTGATTGTCACGTGATGTGTTTTTGAATTTGGTTTCTTTTTGAACACCTATGTTTTCAACTGAACACTTTTCTTTTGAACTTTTTACCCTTAATAGAACACGTGTCAGTGTATAACTCACCATATACATTATAGACATTCAGAACATTTGATGGGTTTCCTAAAAGATATGAAAGGAAATGATTGTCTGTGTGTGAACAGACCTCTGTAGTGTGCCAAAGAATAACGATATCATTATAATTACTCAGAGTTTAGTTTGAGATCTTTATTTTTTCCTCTTAATGGGATCCAAATTAAACTAAATCAACTATTATAAACCTGATTACCAAAAAAAAAAAAAACTATTATAAACCTGGAAATTCCTTTTGTTGATTTGCATTTCTCTACTTGATTGATAAATGGCTTGGCTGGGCAATAGCTTGGACGGGCATGTACCAGTGCTAAACCATCCAAATTCAGTAACCACATGTTTATATTATAGTGTTTATGCCACGTCCCTCACCCTACAAACTTCGCAAAGGATCTTTTCCTGCCGGCCTATGATCTGTCAAGGTCCTGTCTAATAGGTGGCTGGAGATAATTGGCGGGAAAAAGTGAATTGCATTTTACAAAAATTGTAGTTCACTTTTTTCCTCCAATAGTGTCCTGCCACCTGTCACCTGTTAGCAGGACCTTAGCAGGTCATAAGTGGCAGGAGAGGATCCAGTCTAAACCAACTTACTATGAATTGAGTCGGGCTGGTCCAGTGTCCCTCACCCTACCAACTTACCATCAATGGAGTCTGGCTGGTCCAATGAACTGGACCTTTTAAAGTTCGGACTGAGATTCTAGGCCTAAAATAATGTTCGAGCCTATTTTGCGCCAGCCTCAGCCCAAACCGAAATAATCAGATGGAGGAACCGGGTAGTCATTCTAGTTCGACCATATATTGAGTACTAGTACTGGTGACATTGGTAACATATATTATACATCTTATAACTGTGATTTTGTATTCATTTTTTTCACAAACTATTTGTGAACTGGAATTTGGACGAAGAAGATTTTGGCGCGCTATAACACTATTGCAACATTTCGGGTGGCAAAATACTAGCATAAGTCCGGATGATTTATCGTAATTTTGCTGGTGGTGTTGTCCACACTGAGCATTCAGCCGGATTTTGATTTTTGGTTAAATTCTTCACATGTTTTTCTCCGCTGCTAGTAGAGGATGGAAACTCGATCGATGGCTCCCGAAGAACCAAGCAGGTTTAACCTCCAAAGTGCCAAATAAAAACATAATTAGAAGACAGAAAAACTACGCATGTTCACACTAAAAAAATATTAGGCTTATTATCATATATGTATAATATAACATCTACATTTCCTAAGGCCCTTCGGTCTCGTTCTTATTTATACACTTCAAATATTCAAGTGATCACTCTAAAAATCCCAAAACATGATTAAAGTTATCGAAAAATACACAATCTGGGATATGAGATGGGTGTTGCAGACTCTGCAGTATATGGGACGGGACGAGTATACTTGTCTTTACCAAAATACCTTAATCAGATATCCAAATTTCCGGATTGATTTACATGTCAAAAGAGAAATAGAACACAAGCCTTTCCTTTTCTTCTTCTTCATTTAAACGAAAAATAGAACTCAAGCCAGGAAGGTAATCTATCACGCCGCGTCGGGTGTCGAAGACTGCCGCTTATTTTTGCTCTTCAACTTCTCACTCGTGAAGGCTTTCTCGAGCTGTGTAACTCTGTGTGAGAGCGAGGCGTTCCTCTCAAAAAGCTCCGCCAACAGGCCCATCAGCTTCTCATTGTCTCCCATCATATTCTCCGGCAGCTTCACCGTTTCTACGTTTTCTTCGATATTAGCTTCACCTGCTGATAATGATGTTGCATCTTGGGTATCATTTTTGTTTCTAGATTGATCAGAAACTTGCAATTCTAAGGTCTGGTCTGCAGCTCCCAGTAGTGATTCGCGATGACCTGAATTGACCAAAGCTTCAACATTGTCTACAGTTTTGCTCTTATAATCGTCCACGTCTGGGGTTCGACCCTTCGTCTCCCCGCCATCTACCATATCAAGAGTCCGATCATCTTCAGCGACGATGGCGTCCACCCTTTCCTGCAACGAGATCGACTTCCTACTCACCGCCTTCCGGCAATCCCTAACACCGTAGCCAACTCCACGAACCGAATCCAACCGGAAAAGCAAGGCCATCAGCATCTCATTCACCTTCAATCGCTCCTTCGCATCTCTACGGATCAAATCAACCGTCTCTCTCTGTGAAATTCTCCGATCAATCTCATCCAACTCCCTTGCGATTGCGAGAATTTCTCTCACGCTCTTTCTGACCAAGAAACCTCTTAAAGCTTTCTGAATTTTCAGGGGGGCAGCCGTTCTGGCTTTCCTTGGTACAGGGAAGCGAGCAGGAGCGGAGACGACCTTTGGAGACGGATGTTTCACGTTCACCTGACGACGGACGGGAAACCCTTTAGTCCTTGGACAACAACGAGGACGAGAAGAGCCCCTGTAGTTTCCGAAAAACGGGGTCTCCCTCATCGGTTCGAAATTCTTCGACATTAAGAATTTCTTTTCTTGCATGGAATCGAAACTGGAGTGTGTTCCTACTAGTTCTATGCCTTGGGGGATCTGGTCAGCATTTTATAAAGATATTGCAGAGTAGAAAGGGATCGACATGAAAATGGGACGAGCAATGCTGGAAAGCCCTGGTGGGATGTTGGGTACGGAGGCAAGTAAGGGAAAACGGGATCGGTTTATGGACGCGCTTCCCTTAACAAACGCTCATCACTGCTTCTTGTCAGAGACTGACACATCAGCGTTGAAAAGTGATTTTCATTTTTTTGGGAGAGCATATTCACTTTTCAGTGCTGATGTGCCCGCTGCCTGACAAAGAGCAGTGGTTAGCGTTCGTTAAGGTGAACATTTTTTATCCCTTCACAGAAAAAACAAATATTATTTTATTTCTCAGAGTGCACAGTATATAACATAAGCTTACAAATAACCTCTTACATTTGCTTATATTACTACCTTAACCATACAACTAAATTCATGTACATATAAACTTATTTGGCACTAAAAATTAGGTGAGAACGAATCTTGTCGAGAACTGTGAAAACGGCATCAGAGTACAGACACATCAGTGCCGAAAAGTGATAAATGCCCCCTAAAAAGTGTAAATCACTTTTCAGTACTGATGCGTCAGCCTCTCTGGTGCCGTTTTGACGGTTCTCACATAATCCAAGCCGCCCCTTATTTGGGCGGTGCTTAAACCGACAAGCTTAGATTTACACTTGGAAAGTGTTGGCAACAGTCTTCAATTTCTTCAATACGAAGTAACGGCATGGGCCACCATTTTTTACTTCTTCAATTCTTTATCTTGAATGTTATCAAAAAATAAAAAAATAAAAATTCTTTACGTTGAAGTAATCGCCTTGTGAATTACAAATTATATTATTATTTTAACACCCCCTCCTAATTTGTAATTCTCATATTTTTTTTTTGAATTCTTCAAACTTGTCTGATGTCACAATTTTTGTGGTAGTGTCTGTTAACTGCCCATTTGTATTGATGAAGTCCTATTGTATTTCTTTTTCTTGTACCAATTTTCTAATAAAGTGATAACAAAGCACAATATGCTTTGTCCGGCTGTGAAAAACTGGATTTTTAATCACGACCATTGCTAACATATTGTCAGTGTATAATGGTTGGAGTTCTTCCATTTTGTTGCATGTTTGACATAATTCTTTTTAACCATACTGTTTCACATGTTGTATCTATAGCTGTTATGTACTCAGTTTCTGCTGAAGATGGTGTCATGGTTTTTTGTTTCTTTGATGACCAAGAAAATTGGTTTTGTACCTAGACAAAACAAGTAACAAGATGTGCTTTTGTGGTCGTCAATTGAACTTGCCCAGTCACTGTCTATATACAGGGGCGGAGCCAGGATTTTCACGTAGGGGGGCAAACCAAAAGATTATTTGTGCTCCCTTAACGGGTGCCAACGGTACGCCTACAATTAGAGGGCAACACGTCACATAAAAAAAAGAAGAAAAATACCCCCCAAAAAGTGTAAATCACTTTTTCAATGTGACGTGTCACCCACTGGTTGCAAGCACATTGTTAGCACCCATTAAGGGGTGCTCCAAATCTGATCCCGGGACAAGGATTCTCTGAGATTTTAAATCATTCTAGTCTCAAAGGATAGGTACCACTCCATTAGCAATCATTGCGTGACATGTGGCCTGACAAAGGGTGTTTGAGCTAATACACATGGGTCAAAGGAGGG
>JAOXJP010221293.1:0-11699 GCA_025762735.1 Platanus orientalis | reverse complement strand
TAACTCTCATTCTTTTCATAGTGTCCACTAACTCTATACTCTTATCTGTTAAGGTTCTTATGTTCCAAGTTGCTAAGCAAATCCTACTATCCACACTCGTCCATGGTGTGGGAACCCTTGCATATTTATCATCACATCCAGGCACTGATGCAACGCCCCTTGCCAATTTTTCACCACATCCGGGGAATGAGGTATCCCTCGCCAATTTTTTGCCACATCTAGGGAATAAGGCGTGTCACTTAAAGAAAACACCCTAATATTATATCAAAATAACGTATTTCCAAGATTCATGTTTAAATGGTTTGAGTGGGTTTTTATAGCCGATTCTCAACCAAACGTCAACCCTCTTCTATCCGGGCTTGGGACCAGCAATGTCTGAAGATACAAACATTAGTGGAGTTACTAAGATAAACATAAGATAGAAAAATGACAATTTTATCCCATAATGAGGTCCACACGATCAGCTCTAAATCTACTGCATATCAACTCCAAATCAGCTGCAATTTATGATATGTGGGGCCCATGAGCTGCCGTACTCAATCCATAGAGAGGGAATTCCTCCTCTTTCACAGGTGCCTTTTGTGGCTGCCATGTGGCAGGATGTCCTCATCAACTCCCCGCATCTAAAAAGGATTCGCCTCTGGTGAAATAAAACTCTTGTATCTCTCAAGCAAGTCAGGATCTATCCACTGCAACTCCTCCTGAGTCAACACGAACTGTCAATCTTGGGCCTATCCTTCCACTTAACAAGGTACTTATGATAGCCACTTTGTCTAATGGACACTGTCTGCTTCTCGAGAATGTCCTCGTTCTACTCTCTCCTCTGAGCTAATGGTTGTGGTAGTGGAGTAGGCTGAATAAACTTTGTTGTTAAAACCTGTGGATTTGCAAAAGGGTCGACAATAGGAGAATCTGAGGAATGATAAGGGACTAGGTTTTCAACATTAAATGTTGAATTAATCCCCAAGTCTGAAGGCAAGTCAATAATATAAGCATTAGGGCCAACTCGTTTTAACACTATATGGTCCAGAACTACATGCATGTAGTTTCTTTGCAACCCCTGGCCAGAATCGTCATGGCCTGAGTCAGACCATTACCTCATCTCCCTCCTGAAACTCTCAATGAAAATTAACCGACTATTTATATTTTTCATTGCTCATAGTAATTCTCCTATTGATCTCTTCATGCAATGAATAAATGTGTTGTACAAATGTAGATGCAGACTCAGATGGACTATGGGTAGCTAATATGGGAATAAGATCAATAGGTGCCCTAGGTGTATAACCTATGACTATTTTGAGCTGGCTCACGCATGTAGACCTATTTACATAACTATTATATGCAAACTCAGCTATGGACAGTACAATAACCCATGACCTAAGATGATCACCTATAAGACAGCGTAAAAGACTGCCCAAGCTTCAATTTACTACCTCCGTTTGGCCATCAGTCTAAGGATGGTAAGCAGATGAAAACTAGAGGCCTGTACCAATCATCTTCCATAATGTCTTCTAAAAGCAACTAATAAACTTGACATCCCGGTCAGACACTATAGACTTTGGAACTCCATGCAGTCGAACAACCTTATCAAGGAATAATTTGACAATCTTAGATGCATCTGAAGTTTTCTAACAAGGAATTAAATGAACCATTTTAGAAAAACAATCCACCACCACAAAAATGGAATCATGATGTCTGAGAGTCCGGGGTAGGCGTAGCACAAAATCCATACCCACATCCTACCAAGGAGTGTGAGGAACTAGCAAAGGGGTATATAATCCACCTTTGTTTTGCTAGTTGACAAGTTCTACATTGCTCCACAATTCTAGCCACATCTCGTTTGAGACTTGGCTAAATAAATCGATCTTCCACGAGAGCAATGGTCTTGTCTCGACTAAAATGGTCAGCAATGCTTCCTACATGCAACTCCCAAACAAGGAAGTTATGCACCGAAGTGCGGGGAATACATAAGTGAGTGCCTTTAAAGAGATACCCATCTTGCAATATATATCTTGTAGTACTCCAAGACGGGTCACTCATCAAAGATGCATATATTTCTCCAAAATCTAGGCATGGCTCCTATTCTTTCTTTAATTTCTTAAACCTAGTCACTTGGATGTTCATTGTATGCAATAAGTCCTCTTTTCAGCTTAAAGCATCTGTTGCCTTGGTTTCCACCCTGACTTTTTGTTTGAGTACAAATGTATATTCTTGGAGAAACTCAACTCACTTGTCATGTCTTGGATTAACTTAGTTTTGGGAACTGTGATATCGCCTCAAGGTTAGAAAATAAGACAAATTATTGTGGTAACAAATAATGTCGCCAATACCTTAATGCTTGTACTTCCACATAGAATTCTTCGTCATAGGTGGAGTACTTTTGTTTGACATCATTCAGTTTCTCACTAAAGTAAGCAATTGAATGTCCTTCTTGGTTCAAAACTCCACCCATGTCAACGTCAGATGCATCACACACCACTTCAAAGGCTTTAGAGAAGTCCGAAAGACATATGACAAGAGCCTCAGTCATCCTCGACTTCATCTCCTTAAAAGCCTTGGATGCGGCTGGAGTCCAATAAAACTCTCTTTTTCTAATGCAATTTATAATGGGAGCCATCATTATACTAAAGCCTCGAATGAATCACCAATAGAAGATAGCGAAGTCATGAAAACTATGAACCTCATAATATTCTTAGGCTATTGCCACTCTACTATAGCTTTGACCTTTTCACGGTCGGCAGACATTCCTTCAGCAGATACGACAGACCCCAAAAAGATCACTTGAGAAGTCATGAAAGCACACTTCTTTAGGTTTTCTTATAACTTTTCCTTTATAAAGAAATCACATACCTTTTTTAGGTCGGTTAGGTGTTATTTTTTGTTGGTACTATAAATCAAGATATCATTAAAATACACAATTAAAAACTTGTCAATATATGGCTTCAACAGCTGTGTTGTAACCCTCATAAATGTACTTAGAGCATTTGATAGTCTAAAGGGCATGACTAACCACTCATAATGGCCATCTTTCGTATTGAAGACAATTTTTAACTCATCTCTTGGGCATATACAAATCTGGTGGTAACCACTCTTAAGATCTATCCTTGAAAAGATAGTGGCACCATTCATTATACCAAGCATGTCATCTAGACTAGGAATGGGAAACCTGTAGTGTACCATGATTTTATTGATAGCCCTGTTATCCATACACATTCTCCATGACCCATCCTTCTTAGGTGTGAAGAGTGTAGACATGACACATGGGCTAATGCTCTCCTAGATGAATCACTTACACAATAATTCATCAACTTGTCTCTTCAACTCAGCATGCTCAGTGGGATTCATTCTGTAATGAAGTAGATTTGGTAATGTAGCTCCTAAGACCAGATCAATGGCGTGTTGTATGTCATGCATCGGTGGAAGCTTGTTTAGTAAATCCCCAGGGAACATATCTTAAAATTCTTTAGCACTGGCTCTACCTTGGAAGGGTACTCATTATTAGCCTTAGAAGAAGCCACTTTAGTGACCAAAGCAAAGATTATGGCCTCTTCTTTGATCCCTTGCTCGAACTCTTTCGAGCTAATGCTGTGAAGGGCTTTAAATTTATTTTCTTTAACGTTCTTGCCATTTTCCACTTTACTCTTCACCTCAGGCTCTACCGTTGGTAGTCGTGGAACCATCTTAATCATTTTGCATTTGAAATCGAATGTGCACATTTTAGACCGTCTATACATTGTCACATCCCGATCATACAGCCAAGGCTAATCAAGTATGATGTGACCTACATCCATAGGCACCACATTGCACCATAAGGTATCCTTATATGAAGCAAGCTCTATGGGAACTTAACACCTATGGGAAACAGAGATTAAGGATGTGTTTACCCATGCGACTGGGTAAGGTCGAGGGTGGGGGACTGGTGAGAGCCCTAAGCGCTTCGCAGTGTTAGCAGAGACTACATTAGTGTAGCTTCCACTATCAATGATAACTTTGTAGCTTTTCTCACCACGCTTGACATAGGTATAAAAGATGGTAGTCCTACACCAGTCTTCTTTGGGCTTTTGTTGTGTAAGAGCACATTTCATAACTACTAGGAGTCGACTAGGGGACTGAGGGTAATCATGGGTCTCTCCTAGGTAAGGTAGGTGTTCCTCTTCACTCTCAAGTTCTTCATCACTAGGGATTTGGTAGCCACCATAGACTTCACTCTAATTTCTCGGGCTCATACTGATCATCAATCTCATCCTCCCTAGTATCATTATCCTCTTCAGTGTCATCTAGATACAAAGCAACATTTCTTTTAGTAGGGCACTGTGTTGCAAAATGACCATTGCTATAGCGCCTATGGCACTGGTCCTCTTTGCTAGTATATGGGTTGGCTTAAGCAATTCCCTTACCCTTATTTGACTGAGGGGTGGGTCTAGGGTTGCTAAATGATCTTCGAGAAGACTGTTGATGTGGCAATTTTATCATGGCTTGAGAAGACCTATCCCCTTTGGAAGCCCAAGCCTTCATGTAATAAGGCTTAAAGTCATTGGGGGGTTTAGTGTGATTTTAGAACTTATTAAGGGTTGATTTGAATAGCGTTGGCTATATAGTCTTGGAAAAAGGGCAATTTAGGCATTTGATTTTAATTAGAATTAGGGGACTTTAAATAGGGCCAATCGGCCAAGTTGTAAAGTCAATGGATTTATAAAATAAAATTGGTGGTGTGGAGCTCACAATTGGAGCAAATTTTCTCCCTTGTCTCTCACATAAATGTGAGTTCTTTCTCTCTCTATTTTCCCCTTCTACTTCTCTCTCTTTTCTTTCTCTTTTCCTAATCTTCTTCTTCTCCCTTCTAATCTTCTTCTTATACCTCTTAGTTCTTGGTTTCTTTCATTTAATTTCTACTTTCTTTCATTCTATTTTTACTATTTTATTGGTTCTTTATTCACCTTTGCAACGATTCTTTACCAAGAACTATAAAGAACTCTTATTCTTGGGTTTTTTGAAATCTGGAAAATTTCCAGCAAGCTTATTTTTGAATCTTTTACATATTCCCATCATCTAAACCCTTGTTTTTTCTTCCATCTAACCTTCATTAGCCTAAACCCAAGTTCTTCAACACTTTCCCCAATTTTCCAACCCTAACATTCAAGATTCTTTCAAGATTTCTCCAAAAATCAAGAATCCAAGAACCCTAACCATATTCCCCCTTCTTTCTTTATTTTAATTCATTTTCTTTAGTTAAAGTGTGGTCTTTCCTTCTTTCTCGATTAAAAAATTGTGTTCTTGATTTTCTTTAATTGATTTCTTGAATTATTTTATACAACTTGACATCTTTCTTTAATTCAAGAATCTATAGTTTGCATTTTTTACTTTGCATTGCATCATCCCATCATACTTCCATATTGTAGGAACCTATATCCTACATCAACTGTCCCCCAACTTGAGGTTTACTTGAGGACATACCAAGTATAGGATCAGGTCTACGAAAGTCAAAAGTACGCGGGGCCTAGGGTCTCGAGTAATGCTCAAACTCTTGACACAATCTATAGACTTCCTATAGGTCAATTACATTGTGGAGAATCAGCTCTTTCTAGAACTCAAGTCGAAGTCAAGTCTAAACCGACTTAGGGTGACAGAAGGGTCCTTAGTGATATCACATATCCACATGAACTCGTCAAAACGAGCAATATAATCTGGAATAAACATGCTGCCCTATCTCAAAGAATTTCATTAATCCACGAGTATTGAATGGTACAATAGAGGAAGAATTTTCTTTGAGCTTTTTCTTCATCTCATTCCATCGGTCAATTGAATCTTAACAGCTTAACTGACGTTGGCGCTCTACTGTCCTCCAATAAAGTCTTGCTTGACCCATCAATTTCATCTTAGCGAACTGGACTGTCTGGGCTTCTGACAAGTCATACCAATCAAAATACGCGTCCACCTTAGATAACCAGTCTAGGAAGACTTTCGGGTCAAGTCTACCATCAAAGGGAGGAGCTTCAACTTTAACGGACCTCATCACAGTATCATCATAATCCCCCAAGTTATGACCAACATCAGGTGGAGTGGGTATGGTTCTAACTTGGCCCCTCACTTGGTTATCAGCTCAACCTTGGTGTTGTCCAGGCTCTTGCTAATTGTTTCCTTCCACGGAGCTCACTTCTGGCCTAGTTAGCTTCCAGAGCCTCTAACCTTTGGGTGAGTCCTCCTAGTAGGGCATTAAGCTGTTGTATAGCTTAAGCTAAATTGTGGTCTTCCGCTGTCATCTTGGGGTGATAATCAGTCCCAAGACGTGTGGGCATACACTAAGGGAAACTGCAAAGGGAGGCAACCTACTAATGCCTAGATGATGTCATGAATGTAATGCTATAAACAAAAATCTGAATGGATTATGCAAACCTACAATGGAACCTATATGCAAAAGAGGTTAAATCACCTAATCAAACCTAGGCTCTGAAACCAAATTTGATGCAGGATGCATGTATATTCAATGAAAAGGAGACTTGAGGGATTACACAAAGCAATAGAAATAGATAAACTATATTCCTAAACCAAGAACACCTCAAGTCCACTTAGGATGAAGTAATGAACCTACTCTAGAATTTGATAATGAACAAATTAAAGAATGAAAACAGAGTTAAACTGTAAGTGCAAATAAGTTAAACTATGCTACAGACTAGGAAATCAATTCACATTTAATGAAATAAAGACCTGACAAAGTGCAAAAACAAAAAAAAAACACAAGGGCAGAATCTGGGGTAAAAGGCTATACAATAGGTTCTTGAATAGGCTTTTAAGCATGGGTATAAATAGCATAGGACCTGAGGTCAAAATAGAGCCTATTTATATACTGGTATAGGGTAGGTCTATGATCAACAGAGGGTACCCAAACTTGGACACACACAAGCTGAAACAGAATCTGTTTAAGGTTAGAATAGCAAGGCTAAAAGGGGTAAAACCAAGATCAGAGGGTTTGTATAAGGATGCCGCAGGGTACTCGAGACACGCTTGCAGGAACAAATTGAAGGCTGAATTCTGGGGATCAGAAATATCAGGCCCACATTTGGTATCTTTGGTTGCAGACAGTTACCAAATCAAGGCTGTTCTGGGACTGAAATCAGATCTGATTTGATCAGATTTCAGGTTCAAACAGAACCTCTAACAGCAAGCTTAAGATTGATGTAAACAAAGGGGAAGGTACTCTTCCAGCAGTATTAAAAAGGAACCACCAAAATCAATCACCAGTGCAATCGAACAGCCTTAAATCCTTGAAGAAACCAGAGGATAGAAGAGTCCTACTTAGGTTAGGACCTACCTTCAGATTGCAGCAAACCTCAGTTGTGGATTAACCTTCAAGGGAAAATTCTCACGAATAGAAAATCATTCCAGGAATTATTGCAGACAATAGAAAAAGTCTTTCTCTTAGAGATTAAGATTCCGCCAAAAGAATAATGATACTGATGATGTCTAAAAAGTTATAGACTAGGTGATGTAGCACAATGGAGATGTTACCAAAGTCGATGTAGAATGATAGCCAAGAATATCAATCAAACCCAAGATATGTAGCAGAAACAAGAATAAGGTTAAAGAACCAAAATTTGAACTTTAAGTACTCAATATTTAATGAAAATAGAAGAAGAAACTTGATTAGAGGGGTTTGGAAGAATTGAAACGAGAAAAGACGGAGAAAAGAGACCAAAGAAACCCAAAAGGGCAATTCTGTAATTTCAGGACAGAAACCCGGAATTACCAAAATACCCTTGGTCGTGCCTCAGAAAATTCTAAAATTTGACATAGTGATTCTGACATATATGAGGAGTATGTATACCAAATTTCAGGTTATTCTGATATTTCTAGCTATATGAAGTTATATAAAAACTTAGGCTACACACACTTATTCAATAAACCAGAAAAATGGAAAACAATAAAGAACAAGAGAGAAAAAGAAGATAAAAAGAAAGGAGGATAAGAAAGAATAAAAAAAAGAGGAGAAAAGAAGATGATAGGTGTACCTGTAATAAATCACTAACTCACAACTTGGAAATCACCAATTAAGCCAAGCCTTAGGCACCAAGGACTTGAAGACTCTTCAAACTTCATAAAGAGAAGGAGACTCATGGAGAGCAAGAAACCATCCAAAATTTTTATTAATTCTATCATACCAAGTATAAAAACGTACAGCCCATATATAAGCTCACAAACTCATAAAAATAACAAGAAACCAACTTGAAACTATTGAACTACTAGCTTACTTGCTACCTAAGACTTTCCTAAAGTCAAAACTACTAAAAACTTGACTTTCTAAAATAAGAAGTGTCAAAATCCAGCCCTTCTAGAGAATTTCATCCAAAACTCTTAGAGTGCCCCACTTTGATTTGTTGACTCTCTAAATTACTAAAATGTCATTGGCAATAATGTCTTATTACACAAATACCCGAAAACAAAAATTAAAATGACCCTTATGTCCTAGACCCTAATAACTCATAAACTATTAAGTAAAATAGTAAAATAACTCTAAAAGACTCCATCATGTGTCTCCATGTGTTCTTCCATGTGTCTTCTTATGTGTCTTCATATATGGGCCCCATGTACTGTTCCATGCCCGCATCACTGGAATTCTGGTTTCAGATCACAAACTATGAGAAAACTTGAAGAATAAGGTGCTGCAGGGTTGGGACATATAAGGAATTGGATTTTTTTTATATCAATAGCAAGGGGATGGTGTGGGGATCACTCACAGGCCAGGAGATTCTAGAAGGGAAAGGGTGTTGGGGTAAAATAGATAGGGGGACAAGAGCAAGGTTCAGCCACAGGTGAGGGAGATTAAATCCTTCTGATTCTTGAAGTTGTAATCTGGTTGAGAGATTTAGGGAAAGGGGATTACCGATTTTACAAGCTTAATCACTAATCAAGAATGGATCTTGATGTTGCAGAAGGGTTTCTTGAAACAAGAAAAATTAAGACAGCAAGTAGTAGGAGACCCACCTAGGCCGATTTGGGATCCGCTGAAATTGGTTTTTCAGCAAAAATGCTGAAAAACCAATCCTAACATGACACGAAATACTCACTCAATAGGATCAAAGAAAGATTTTAACGATTATGTTTAGTGGGTAGTTAGGATAATTAAAATGTTTATCAAAAGTATTATGTGTCATGTTGGGATTGGTTTTTCAGCCTTTTTTGTTGAAAAACCAATTTCATTAGACCCGGACTCTAGGCTTAGGCACCAAAACTTGAAGAGAAAGAGTGCTGCTCGACAGCTCTTTAAAACAGAAAATTGTATTCAATCATAAGTGTCTAAAACATAATGGGGTGGCTCCCATTTGTAGCCCACGATTTGTCCATCTCCCTATTCTAATAGAATTGTAAAAATTGAAAAGAACTCCCTGTAGAATACTAATTCCTAATTCTAATTGTATTATAAATCCAAATCAGAAAATAATTGCAACTTAGGACTCCTAGATAATAACTAATGTTGCACCAACTAATCCTAATTACATAATGATTCCAACCCTATCTAAAACGTGGTAGATAATAAAAAAGGGCTACCCAATGCATGAGGCTCCCGCTAACGCAAGGTCTGGGGAGGGCAAGATGTATGCAGCCTTAGTAGATAATGTAGAAGATAAACATAAGATAGAAAAATGAAAATTCTGTCCCATAATGTGGTCCACATGATCTGCTCTAAATCTGCGCCATATCAAGTCCAAATCAGCTGCAATCTGTGACACATGTGGGGCCCACTAGCTGCCCTACTCAATCCATAAAGGGAGGGAATTCCTCCTCTTTTTTCGGTGCCTTCTGTGGATGTCACGTGGCAGGATGTCCTCATCAATACGCATGGGTCAAAGGAGAGTATTATAGTAAATACACAATGGATATATACTTGTGTATTTATTAATACACCCTTTGTCAGACATCGTGCCACGTCGTGAGTAGAGACTGGAGTGGTACCTGTCCATTCAGACTGGAGATGATGTGAACTCACATTCGCCTAGCCTTCTTCTTCATCTTCTTCTTAATATGCGAAGGAAAATATATTTTGTAAAAGGAGACAAGAAGGCACCAAAAATTGTACAATCATATGGCAAGAATCCCTACCAATGAAACAAGAAAACTGCCTCACCCTCCAAAAACCAAGCTTCCCCTTTTTTCTTTGTTACAAGCAGCCTAATACAACATTCCACTTCCTTAATGGATTCCCCCCATTTAAATTGTTACATCCTTCACAATGAGAAGCCCAAGAATAAATATTCCCCTTCACTTTGATATAGACTTTATATGATGGTTCTACATAGTTGTTGAAGACACGATTTTTCCTTTTGAGCCAGAGAGACCAACAAACCATAGCAGGCACTAACCTCCATATTGATTTTCCTCTGTCCGAAAAGGCTGATGTCCTTTATCCAAACATAAGGCTCTCAAAATCCTAAGGAATAACCCATTCCTGGCCGAAGTCATCCAGCACTGTGTTCCGCACTTCCAACAAGAATGAGTAATGGATCAAGTGATGCAGGATCAGCCAAGGGGATGGACTGATTTCTGCAGATTTTTATTAGGTAATTGGAGCTCTCAGGGTAGGCTAGGCTAAATAATAGGACATCGGTGGGTTGTTTGGGGAAGAATAAAGGTCAGGTCAAAGCTAACTTGTGGGACAGATTAAGGACCAATTTAAAAGAGCGAAGTAGTCTGGACTGAAGCTTAAAACAGTGAAGAAGAAGGGCTGAATTATGGTTAAAACAGGGACTGATTTAGCGGCTAAACAGAGGGTGATCAGGCTGGTTCATAGGGATTGATTTGGGTCTGGACAGGGGAATGAAAGGCCTGTCTTAGGTTCAGATCAGTGTCTGTTAGAGGTGTAATCGTGGGACAGTATGGAGCTGATCTTGGTGATAGGATAAGGCCTAGAACAGGGAACTGAAAAGGGTTGATCATGAACTTATAAGAATGGTCTCTTGGGGACTGTAGATAAAAACAGCAAGGTGAAGAAAGGGCACTGTTGTACAGATCAAGTTGTAGGGATTTAGAAGAATAATAATGGAGATAATGAGAGAAAACAAGATTTAGAGGAAAGAAAGGAGATAGAAGATAAGAGATTAGAAAGAAAGAGAAGACTATAGATGAAGAGAGCTTACCTTCTCGTTAGAGAAGAGAGAGGAGAGAAAGAAGGAGGCTGTTGGGGTCGCCAACCACATTCATACACAATCACTATCAATTTTCATATTCAGATTCACTGAATTTTATTGAGATTGTTGGGTTTTAAATAGGCTTACATACTTTAAATAAAATAATTCTAATCCTAATCAAATACCTAGATTCTAGGACTCCCTCCATATTTACTCAACTTCCTAAACTAAAACAACTACTAAAGATAAGAATCTTACTCTAAAGGACTCCTAATGTGTGAAACAACTAGGGGTTGACGAGTTGGCCTTGTGAGCCCCCCAAAATATCTTCAAAGATCTCCAAAATAGATTCCTTGAATTAGTCAATCACATATATGGGTCCCACAAGAATTTCCAAAAATCTGGAAATTCTGTGGTTATCTCCCAGCTCATGTGTGGGCACCAAAGATCTAGAAAAACCAGCAAATATTCCCCCATAATTATGCTTACACGACTAGGCTTGTGGGCCTCATTATTGGCTGTTTTAACAGTCCAATAAAGTGAAGGAATTCGAGCCCAAATCATGCACTCCTAAAATCC
>JAOXJP010221292.1:9387-25631 GCA_025762735.1 Platanus orientalis | reverse complement strand
CACTTTATAGAGCCACCAAGTGAGGATTCTCTAACTTCCATCAAAATCATTAAAAGCTGATTCTTTAGCTCTCATTGGAGTCGTTGAGAGCAGATTCTTAGATGCATCCATTGGAGTCATTGCATTCGAGTTTACAAGGAGAGTGGATTCTCATGGAACTTGTAAGTATTTTAGGTTGTTGATTCCTTGTAATAGATTAGGGATTAATCTATTAATAAAATCAATGAGCTTGAGGAAGAGCTTTCAAGAGTGGTCATAAGCATCGGAGGGTGGCTGAACCACTATAAAAGTTTGTGTTCTATGTGGTTTGTTTATGTGCAAAATTGGTTAAACTCCTACATATATTACTATTTGACTTAGTTTGTATGATTGTGCTAAAGTAGTCAAATTGACTAAAAGAAAAATTATGTTGGTTGATGCACTAAGCTATTGAAGTGAATTACCTAATTATGTGTAATTGATTAAATTATCTTTGATATTGTAATTGTAATATCTTTAGTAAATATTGTTTGCTAATTAGGTTCACATAATTGTGCTAGAGAAAATAAAATAATTAGAATTAGTAATAAACCAAAAAGATCCTATTCTCCCCCTCACTAGGATTGTTCGGGTATAATGCCATATAGACACTTAGTGGAATTTCAATTGGTAACAAACCAAGGATGCTCCGTAATGGTTTCACATTTTGAGTACAAAATTCATTGTATGGCACTTAGAGAAGAGGAAATATTCATTAAGGAAGAAGGAATGTCTATAGTAAGATCTCCTTACTTCAATGGCTCCAACTATGCCTATTGGAAGGCGTAAACGTGAATCTTCCGTAAGGCGCAAGATATAACCATATATGACCCCATAGTTTCAAATGGTATGCTCCTAAATAGGGCTTTGAATTCCATTTAGTGTTGTGCCCCGAAACCCATACCAGAAGGGATATGAATTTTGGCACGTGACATTAACACCTCTCATTTATTTCCTGTATATTTGCTTATAAAATTTTAGCTTGTTCTTTTCCAATTATACGCAGCAAAATTATATATCATAAATCATAACCATTCACATTCCAATAAATTAACCTATAATAAAATCTCATATCCCATAATCCATAATCCTGAAAAATAATCCATAATCATAATTTGAACATTTCCAATTAAATAACCCAATAGTCTGACATAAATTAAACCATCATCTAAAAATCAAATATCAAATCTTAAATTGAAATTCACTAAGTTATTACATCATTTTAATCAAACTAAAATAAAATATTGAATTGAAATAAAATAAGGTCTCAAAACTAAAATCCATGTCTCATAGCATAATCTAAAATTGTCCGTCTCTCCAATCTTGCCTAGCTGAATGGCTACGCAATAGCCTCTTAACCATCTGTGGTGCCAAATTGAGGTGAACTTAATGAACTCAATAAGAAAACAATAAACTAAGGGGTAGTGGATCAAGACTTAGCACGAATCAAAACAAAGCAGATACTTACATACCTTTTTAACAATATATGGAATTGAACAATTATTCCTATATAAATAGATACTAAATTAAAACAATTTAAAAAGACAACATATAGATGGTCTAAACAATTTAAACATATGAATATAACAGAACTGAACATGTAAAGCATATACAAAAACTAATATAGATAACAGTTACACCAATTTAGTACCTGATGAAAATGGCTAAACACATCATTTAATCTCTGATGAGAAGGGCTAGACATACCATTTAATTTCTGATGAGAAGAGCCAAACACACCATTTAATCTTCTGTGAGAAGAGTCAGAATAGTTCACACCATAAACTAGGTGTGATGGGTATCACCTCATATCCCCCTTGATGATAAAAGGTGTCTTATAACAAAAAACAATATCAATAATAGTACATAACATATAACAATCCATAGTAGAACATAAACCGATTCACAATACTTAAAATCATAGATGCTTGATCCTCCTAAGCATAGAACTATAGACCAATCAGACTTTTGCAATAACAAATAAGAACATATTGCATTTAGATCAAAAATCAAATATATAAAAATACAAAGATCTTCTAAACAAAGAAATGGTCTTTACAATCTTATGGAGTCAAATACCCAAAACTAAGATCACTTGTGTTCTTGAAAACAAAGAAACCTATTTTAAAATTAATGATTTTGGAACCTTAAAATGAATTAAAATTTATGGCAAAATGATCTAACATGTAAACAAAAATCTAGAACAACCAAGCACCCAACAATTTTGTAAAACAAACTTGGTGTTTTAACGTTCTTGAAAAACTCAAAACCTCTTTGAAAAACCATTTTTATTTGTTTTAAAAACCAATCAAAACAAGAATAAATCTTTGCAAAACGGAATCAATAGAGTTCAATGATCCTAAAGAATGAAAAACCAAAATAGTTTACATGAGTACTTACAAAACTAATTTATTACTTTTAAAACCATCTTCTACAATTTTAAACAAATTAAAACGTGTAAAGAACAATTATAAATCTCCTTAAAAACTAGAGTAGATCTTTTCAAAATAAGAGTAAAGCACTTTTAAAAATCTAGTAGATGAAAAATGGAATTAGTTTACATGTGTTCTTACCTCTTTACTTGCAAATTCATTCTTAAGCTTCAAGTTTTTCAAAAATCCCAAAATCCCTTGCAAAATCATCTTTTATCTTTTTTTTTTTTTCTCTTCAAAATTTTTACTCTTGCAAAACTTCTTCAAAAGATCCCCTCTTATGAGTTTTAAAATTTTTATAGGTCTAAATAGTAACTCTAATCCTAAATTTTGTGTTTAGGTAGGTCTCTAGTGAAAAAGTCCTTAAAATCTTGCAAAAAATAATAATTTTCATGGTTGTACGAAATTTTGCACTTTTATGATGTCATCTTACCCATAATTTTTTCAATACAGACACTTTGTGGACAAACAACCATAACTTTCTCTAAAAAATCCATAATTAATCGACGTTTGTTTATTTGGAAACTAGACTTCAAGACTTTTCCAATGGCATAAAAGTTTTTCGTTAATTTGTCTTACATTTTTATTGGTGTATTTTTAAAGTTACCTCAAAATCTACTGACTAAGACCATACCATAAGGCATAGATACCTGGTAGGAAAATTGTCATAACTTTTTCTAGGAAACTTCAATTCACTCACTGTTTATGGCATTGGAAAATAGACTCATAAATCTTCCCAATGATATATGATTTGTAGGGTGATTCCTATGGGATTAATACAGATTTATTTGTGAAGTTACTCCGACTGTCTAGGACAACTAAAGAACTTGTCATGTCCTTAATTTTTTTTCCTTTCTTTTTTCCTTTTATGTTTAATTAAAATTTTCCCACTCACTTATGTGTGATAAAATGTAAATCACTAATAAACTTATAGTGTAAAATAAAATATACTCAAAACATTTAATCATCAATTATGCATCTATGGTCTTACTAAGTGCATGCAACATGTGTGGGGTGTTACATTTAGTGTGAAAGAATTTATGAGAATTTGCAATCTAGAAAACATTAAGGAAACTTGGGATCGACTAGAGACAACTCATGAGGGAACTAGCACTGTAAAGCTTTCCAAGCTTCAAAAGTTGACCACTAGGTTTGAGACTATTAGAATGGGGGAGAAATAATACTTCATTGAATTCTATACCCAACTCTAAGATATAGTCAATTCAATGAGGGAACTTGGTGAGGTGGCATTTGATTCTAAATTTTGTAAGAAAAATTCTAAGATCTCTCCTAGTGAGATTCTACCCCAAGGTCACTAACATAGAAGAGAGCAAAGATATTGAAAAAATTAAAGTAAGAATTGGTAGGCTCCCTTCAAACTTTTGAGTTGACACTCAAATTTGTCGGAGAGAACTTAGCTATTAAGATAAACATTGAAAAATCCAGCATCAAGGAGGATCTAGATGAAGAACTTTCCCTTGTAGCAAAGAAATTCAAGAAATTCTTTAGGAGAAACTTTAGAGACTTCAATAAGGGCTCTCCTCCCGACAAGAAAATAGGTGAACACTCTAGGAGAAAAGAGAAAGAAGAATCTCACTGCTATGAGTATCAAGGCGTTGGTCACATAGTCACCAATTGAGAAGATAAGAAAATGAAATAAAAAATTTAAGGCCATGGCAGTTACATGGAATGATAATTTGATGAATCAGATGACGAGTCATCAAGTAGTGAAGATGAATCTTCACATGCCATTAGAACGTTAACCACCATCACTGCAGAACCTTTTTAAGACAATTGAGAAATACTTATGTAGTGAGGAAAATGAAGAGGATGTTGAAGACATCTTAGTAGCATTTGAAAAACTCTACCTAGGAAGCATAGAACTTGTAAAGGCAAATTTTAGACTCAAAAAGGAAAGCTTAGAGTTAAAATAAACATCTAACTCCTTGGAAACTATCCTAAATGAAACAAGTCAAACATTATCTAAGGAATTAGAAGGGAAAATGAAGCTAGTTGAGTTAAATGAGAACCTCCTGAGAACTGTTCAAGACCTTGAAAGTAAAATAAAAAAACTTAGAAGTCCCTAAATCTCATTGCCCAAGGGGATGTAAAGTTTGAAAAGATGATAACATTGGACAAAGGAAATGATGATATGGAGGGTCTTGGCTATGGAGAAGAATCCTCAAAGAAAAATAAGATCCCTAGGAGTATGTTTATGATTGGACAAAAGAATCTTTTTTGTTCAAGGTAAAACCTCAGCACAAAAATGTAAAAGCAAAGCTATCCAAAAAGCACCAAATTTTTAGGTCTCATGTTCTAAAGCCTACATAGCATGTCACTATTGTGAGCTTCAAGGCTATTTGAAATTTGAGTGTCAAAAGAGGTACAATGATTAAAAACAATCTCAATAACTCAAAAGGAAAGAGTAATAAAGAAAATAAATGAAATTAAAGAAAAGAAATTAGCTTTTTAAACGCAAATTTGGGTAAGGGCAAGTGATCTTGAAAGTTTTAGGCATTGATTATTTTCACATTTTCTTTGTATCCTTACTCAATTGGTACGTAATGTAAAATTATATATATATATATATATATATATATAGAGAGAGAGAGAGAGAGAGATCCATTCATATGATAGAGATATACCAATAATTACATGATATCAATTAAAAGTCATATATATATATATGTGTGTGTGTGTGTGTGTGTATACTACCCTTAGGGGGAGTGAAATGAGAAAGGGGAGAAAAGCACTATGAGTATTGACATTTGCTTATTAGAATATACTTATTGTCTAAATTACCATTGAACTGAAATGGTATATCTGTAAAATGTACTTGTGCTTATAGTAATATTATTATTTTCTTATTTATGCTAAAACAAAATGTGTACTTTAAAGTAATTTTATATTATTTAGCAGGTGTTTGTTATTGTAAAATATGTATTGTCAATCCCATTTCAAAACTATGTAAGTACATATAGTCTTGTGATCAAAGGTCTTATATGTATGACCATATTATAAACTTTATTGAGTAATGTAAGTCCAAGTCAAAGTTCAGAAGAAGCTTTAAGATGAACATCTTAAATTCGAGAAGATCACAAGCTCAAGAGACTCAAGCCACACATGTGAATATATCAAGAAGTCTCATGTTCCAAAGACTTAGTCACCTCAAGAGCCAATTTTGAGCTTCATAGGTAAAAGGACCATTCAAAGTGGTCGGTAAGTGTTATTCATGGGTTATATTAAACCAAAGACCATATATGGCATTTAAAAACATTCCCATGAACCATAGGTGGGACCTAAGGTGGTTGTCTTTGATTGAAATATGCTAAAAAGTAAAAAGGCCCTTAAACTTTAAACGACCAAAACTTTTGATCTCGATGTCCGCTCGTGATCCATAAGTACTCAAAACGATCAAATTGACAAGCTCTACACGATCATAGAATAGGGAGTTGGACTGATCCAATAATTATTAGATGCTCTCGGGAAGTTCCCAAAGTTGATAGAAACGAGTAGGACCAATCCAAAATATTTTGGACTGATTCAGATCGATAGAATTAGAAAAAATTCAATTTTGAACTCTTCCAAATGACTATATTTTGTACCATTGAAAAACAGCTTTTGGGGGCTGTTTTGAGCATATTTTGTTCCTCTACAAATAGGGAACAAACCCCAATGGTTCCTATAGAGAACACACATTGATCCATACTTGAAATCAAGTATCCGCATTTGCTTCAAGGATAAGGTATGCATTTAAATTCAGGTATTGAATTTTTATAATGGGGGAGGATGTAAGATCCCACAATACATTAAAGGGTAAAAATGTAACTAAGCATCCCAAGCTTGTCACATTCTAAAGTTGACCCAAGAGCGTAATTAGGGCAACTTCATGCACACACCTATACCTATCCCGATATAATTAGAGTGCAAACTATACATCATTGGAAATATCTTAGTTTACTTTCAAATGCCTAAAACGATGTATAATTCAGAGTTTACTATAGAAAAGTTCTGACCATTTTTCTGCGAGGTGTCTAGGGTAAAAATTCAAAACCTGACGAATTACAAATCTCATGATCGGTCACGACATGGCGGGTCATAATGTAACAACCCATGTTGTACTTAAAGAAAAAAAATGATAATTTTACCCCCATAAGGGTAAAATTATCATTTCACATGTTTTAGATAGAACATAGAGTGGTTTAGGAATCCTTTAGACCGAGTTAGAAGTGTAGAATACAAGTTAAACCATAAACCTATCACGTTCTAAAGTTGTCCCAAGAGCACATTTTGGGTAACTTCATGAGCACACTTGTACCAAACCCGAGTAAATTATAGTACAAACCATATATCATTGGAAAGCTCTAAGAGTCTATTTTCCAACGTTTCAGATGGTTAATGAAACAAAGTTTTCTAGAGGAAATTATAATTATTTTACCCAGGGTGTCTGAGCTGAAAACCCCTGACCCGTGTGTGATAGGTTAGGGAGATGGAGAATCACCCTTGGGTGGTGTCCTAATAGGTGACTAAACCCCTGATCGGTCAAAGTTAGGAAAAACACTGAATGTTGCAAAAATTACTGTTTTTGCCATTAGATGATGTAGCTTTCACCCATTGGACACCCACACATGTGGGATCTCGTCTTGGCTAAGTTATAATCCTAACAACACTTCATTTAGGTCATTTAGCCTCATTAGAACAAAGAGGGAAATACTTAGAGGGGTTTGGGAGAATTGGGAGCTAAGTGTGGGAGTTCTTCCTCAATTGGATAAGTTTTACTTCCAACTTTGAAAATCTTTCTAGGATGGGTGATTTTATTCTTGAAACTTCTAGTTTTACTTAATTAATGTTAGATCTACATCATTTTACAAAGGATAGAAGAAAAGGAAAGGAGGTCTTAGAGAATTTTGGATCTTGAACATGGAGGAAGACTAAGAATAATGAGTATTTGTACATGATGTGCTACTCCCTTGTTTCTTCTACTATTTTTTCATGGTTATTCTTTCATTTGACTGGCATTTTACTATTATAGATTCACTGGAATCCTTAGTTTCCATCTATGATTAAATGCAAGAAGGTTGGATCCTTGTGAAATTCAAAAGGGAAAACGATTTCTATTTCATATGCTTTGATTTCCCCATACTTGAGAGTTCTATCAATACCATTATTACTAGTTGGTAATCTCTTTTAATTTGATTAGCTTCAAGTGTTGTTTCTTATTCAATTTCATTTTCTAGTTGGTCATAATCCTATTGTTATGCTTCACACTTGAGTTTATCCACTTATACTTGATCTAATGAGCTCCACATTAGTATCATTGAATTTACATGTCTTTTTGAGGCTTCTTACACTCTTGTTGGTTTTGTAAAGTTAGAAGAGGAATTCCGAGCACTTGGTTTTTGTGTGATTATAAGCTATTACTTTTCATTTGGTTTTGAGCATGGGTTTTACATGGTGTCACATATGAGTTTTTTTTTCCACATGTACATTTATTGCATTGTATCCTTATGTAGTTACATACTACTTTATATATGTATGGATTCAGAGTACCGTTCAGATTCAAGGATTTGGTTTTGAACTAATCACTAGGATTCATTAATAGGTGAAAATAGTCTCACGACCCATTTTATTGGGTCACATCAATAGGTGAAGAATGTCTTATAACCCATTTTAGGTACCTAATCACTAGGTCACATCAATAGGTGAAGAAGGTCTTACGACTCATTTCAGGTACCCAATCACTAGGTCACATCAGTAGGTAAGGATGGTCTTAGAACCCATTTTAAGTACCTAATCATCAGATCACATCAATAGGTAAGGATGATCTTGCAACTTATTTCAGGGACACAGCCATCAGGTCACATCAATAGGTGATGATGATCTTACAACCTATTTCAAGTACCCAATCACTGGGTTACATCGATAGGTGAAGACAACACTAGATGCCCATCAATTCTGTATGATATTTTAGTTTTGTTGGAGACCCTATATGGGTTACATGGTTTCATTTTTGTTAGAGTCCCAATGTGAACTACTCTGTTGGATTTGCTACGAGGTGTTTTGACAAGGTTTAGTTCAAAGACCCTACATGGGTTAGTTGGTTTGATCCAAGGTCTATTTTGTTAGGAATGCTTTACGAGGCGTGTTTTGTTAGGCCTATTCACGTATGAATATTTTATAGTAAGCATTTGCATTACATGTTGCACTTTCCTTACGAGCTACACTTTACCTATTTTAGTTATCGGCTTCTGTTGATTTGGCTTTATCACTTATATCATCTTTACTAGACTTTGATCACTATATAGCTAATTTGATTCATATACATTATGCATGTTCCGATTTGGTATTGAGTCATATTTGTGCATATTCGATTTACTCTGTGGGACATTTTGTACGTTCTCTCACTGGCTTTATAGCTTACCCATGTTTTTAACACCATTTCAGATGGCGCATAGTAGCACGTGCTTTTGCAGGTTTGGTCCCAAAGTTAGCTCGTAGGGTCGAGAGGACTATCCCTTTATTTACTTTTTGTTTAGTTTTATTTTTATTACATTCATGTATGAGACAGGCTTTATATATGAGACAGGATTTTATTTGGATATTAAGCAGTTTTATTTAAGGTGATGGATATGATGTTGGCCCGTTTGGATGGCCTTTTTTATGGTACTGTTCAGATACTCATGGGTGTGTTTGGTTGGATGGTTTGAGATTAGTAGTTTATTTGATATGGTTGTTTGGAGAATGGTAGTTATATTCTGTTGTGTAGTTAGAATGTACGTTTATATTTCTGCTACAATTATTGGATCGATTTTCCTTTGTGGTTATGTTTTTGTTGTGATGTTATGATGACTGTGGTTTCTTTAATTAGATAAAAGAATAAAAAAAATATGGTGCAATTTAAGTAGGTAAGTAAGGACTCATTCTACAAGGAAAGGGTAATGTCATACCCTAAGATCCGTGATGTTGCACACATGTTTTTTCATACTTATACTCTAATTTTTTGTGTGGGTTTCGGGGCATGATAACAAATCTCATGATTGGTCATAGCATGATGGGTCATAAATCTCATGATCAATCACAACGTGGTGGGTCACAAATCTTGTGATTGGTCACACTTATGTGTCACAGTCATTGGAACTTTTATATAGAGCTCATCACCAATCACAAATCTCATGATTAGTCATGGCATGACGAGTCACACACATGTCACGGCTTGACTGAACACACATAGGTCACGACCCAATAATCTAGAAGATAGAGAAATGACTTGACTTTCTCTTATTTAACCCCCACATATGTGAGATCTCATTTTAGACTAATTGTAAATCTTATTAAACCTCATTTGGATCTATTAGGCCATTTAGAAAATAAAGAGGAAGAGAGAAAGAGAATTGGGAGGCTTAGGAGAAGGGAGAGGAGATTCATCTTTTTCAAGTTTGAGTAAGTTGCTAAAACCTAGATCTGGCTTAAAATAAGTTTGATTTACTATTTCTTATCTTAGATTGTGGTTTCTAACCAAGTAAAACTTTATTTGCTCATAGAGGAAGGAGGGATTGACAAAGACAAGGTGGTTTTGGAGGAGAATTCCTTTTAAAGCAAGGAATAAAGGTTTGGGTGAGTGGATATATATGCATTTTATGCTCCCTTTCATTTCCTCTGATCTTAGATTTGTTGTTTGTGAGCTATGTTTTAGTGTATTCATCTTTATTTACTTTTGAGAATGTTGATTTCTTGGTAAATAATCATAATTTCATGATATGAGCATGTTAGTAGTAACTTCCTTTTTGGTTTCAATGATTTCTTATATTATGGAGTTACGTTCTTTTGAATGGAGCTTTGTGGAATGATTTGGATTGTCTTTAATCTATGTGAAGAAGTTTGGGAGCTTGATTTACATGGGCTATAAGGATTAGAATGGTTCTTATAGTGAAGATTGGGTTGCCCCATTTGATTTCCTTTGAGTTTCGTAATTCTTGCACTCTACATGTTTGATTAAATGCCTTTTACTGTGTATCCTTATTATTTACATGTCTTTTAGATGTTTTTGGATTCCTTGTATTAGTTTATTGTCTTCTTTGGTGAATACCTTCAAATTCATGTTAGTTTATAACAATTTATGTAATTTTATTGTTTCCCATGCTAGGATCTAAGAATTCATGTGTAATATATTGGGCTTTGCATCCATTAGAAATGTCTGGTGGCATGAGCATGTGACTTCTAGCATGATTTATTGCACTTTCATGGAGCTTCTTACTTGGGTTTTCTACGTAGTTTATGAGGCATCGAGTCATTCATTTTTATCACCGTTGGCATGTAAGTCTTGGATCCTTCATGAGTTAAGATGATGGATATTTTCCATATGTGACATACTTATGTAGTAGATATTTTACTATACATGAGCATGGTTTAGGTATTAGATTTGGAAATGGAGTTTTTGACACACTATACCCCTAAGTGAGAAAATGCCTTCGGGCACAGAGACCCCTAAGTGGATTAGCCTTTATGGATTTAGGTACCTAATCATTGGGTTATATCAAATGACAAAGATGGCACTAGTAACCCAAATATTTCTACATTATTACGATTTTTTATGACTGTGAAGACCCTTATATGGGTTAGCCTTTATGGCTTCAGGTACCCAATCGTTGGGTCACATCAAGTGATAAAGATAGCACTAGTTCCCCAGAGATTTCTATATAACGGTCTTTATGACTTCAAAGACCCTTAAATGGATTGGTTAGATGGCCACAGGTACCCAATCGTCGGTCTTTTATGGCTTTAGGTACCCAAACACTAGGTCACATTAATTGTCGAAGATAGCCGCAGTGCCTCCTAGCCGTTATGGCTTCAGGTACCCAATCATCGGGTCACATCAATAGGTGAAGACGACCCCTAGTGACCCAACATATAGTATTTGATTTTTTAGAGACTTTATATGGGTTATATGGTTTTGGATTCAGATGTGGTTTAATAGGGAACCTTGATAGGTTCGTTGGTATTTGATGATAGTTTAGTATTTCAACCATAATGGGTTTTAGCATATGACATGTAATATACTTTCTTACTCTACATGCATTTATTCATTCATATAGTACATGACATATGACATGTAGTTTTAGTACATTCATGTTTTGAAACTATCTTAGTTTAGAGTCTTATTTAGTTATTTCGGAGCATAAACATATTTGATTCTAGTGGAGATACATGCATATTATTGTTGATGCATACATTTACGCAATCTGTTTTTCTCCTGTACTTTGGATCAGTCTATATACTGCTATATTTGCTTTGCTTTTTTTTGTGTTGTATAAACAACATACCCTGCCCCTTAAGTTTAGCCTAATTGGCACCATCCATAGATGATTAGGCGTACAGGTACTGATCGTACCTTGGGACGAGAATGAGTCTATGGTGTTGGGTATCTGATTCGTTTACTTCAGTTTTATTTCTTTTGGATGAGAGTTGTGTATATCTTTTAGATATTTTGGATAAACCCCTATTTGGATAGGGATTTGTATATATTATTTCATAGGCATGTTGAGGCCCTTACTTTGGATTTTAGGATATTTAGATATGATGTGTCTTTCATTTTATGATGCACTTACTTTAGATCATTACTGTTATTATTATTTCGCTACGATGTGTTTGATTTAAATGGACTTAAATAGATAGTTATAAAAAGATAATTAATTTATATGGAAAGTGATGTAAATAGGTAAGAGGGTTGATGGTACATTATATGTTCATTGGTCTTTTTACTATGAGAAATGGGTTCAGGATAAGTCATTCCCATGCCACGAATTTGGATTTGACCCATTTTACGGCCCACGGATTTGGGTCTTGACACGTTGGCTTGGCCTTGTTACTTAAAAGAAGATGAAGAAAAATGAGGAGAAAGAAAATGGAATAGGAAGATGAAGAAGAAAATGATTCCCTTTTTGATTGTAGGCTGAGTTGAAGACGGAGATGAGTATCTTCTTCCTCCAAAGCCCAATCTCCAAGGATGAATAAAAGATAGCCAAAAACATAATCCCACTTCTTTCTCTTTCCATTCTTCTTTGTTGTTGTGCTTCTCTTGCCCTCATCAAACTTTGAAAGGGGATGAAATTTGGAAAAATCTAAGTGCATTTTCTCAATGAGGTGGTCTTGTTGTAAAGCTAACACACTTTACGCCGCCGGAGATAATCCTTGGGATTTGATAGATCTCCCCTACAATCATCTACCTGACACATTTGGTAACTTCCACCAATGGGAGATCCAAATTAAGCTTGTTTGTTGGATCTTGCCGCAAAGTCATCAACCAAATACGAGATCACACCAAGATTTAGTGTGAGATTCACATCGTCTCCACCCTTGGTACTCTTATTCCAAACCATAGGCTTCAAGGTTTCGTCCCTTTTCCCAGCCATAGCTGCATACCCCAAACAAAGAATCACACCCTCATGGTTTGGAAATGAACATTGCAGTGTTCCAATTCCATATGTCTTAGGATCAATGCAGATCCTCGCCACATAATTTTTCTCTATTATCCTTTCTTTTTTATGAAGGAGATTACTATGATTCTAGTGCAGGTCATAGGAGATAGAGGCGGCTTTATTAGAGAGTGATGCAACCTAGGGATACTTGATGGGGAGTGAAGAAGCGCAGGGTCAAAGGATGGGGTTATTTTGGTGTTTTAAAGTTTGTGTTTCTAATGCTCATTTTTCCCCTTCTTATATGTAACATGTTTCAACTGTACCAAGGCTAGATAAAACAGGTATGCATCAAGGAGCAGATTATTTGCCTTTTCTGGGTACCTACTTTTTCATTTGAAAAGTTTTAATTTTATACACTTAATCATTTGTGTTTGGGGACACAAGGGGACAAACAATTGGGTATAGAAGATCCTTTCACTTTAAAGTACAAGATACCAAAAGTCCCGGGCTGGTTTCTGTGCACACAAAATCCATGCACAATGTGTGTGTAGGGACCTGGGAACACTTACATCAGCATTGAAAATGATTTATTTTTTTGGGGCACGTGCTTATCACTTTTCAATGCTAAATGTGAGTGTTCTTAGGCCTCTGCACACATATTGTGCATCGATTTTGCATGCATAGAATCTGGAGTGCAAAAGTCCATATCTCTTATCTAGCCAACATGAACTTTCTACAATAATGTACTGAAGGGATTTATGTCATCATCACATGTGACATGAAATAATGTATCCATACATTCATACATTTGTAAAAAAGTAAAATATTATTTTATTTATTTATTTTGGTATGGCCACGACAATTACTCACCTCACCAAACCCAACCCGACCCAACTCCTCCCAACCCTACCCAAGAAGGGGACTCTACCGCTCATCCTCTCTCCTCCCTCTAGGGTTTCAACCCTAGGACTTCCTTTGAGCATTCACATCCGTTTCTTTGAAATTGCTTTTTCTCTAAAGTAGAGAGGAAAAAGGGTGAAAATCACTAAAAAGTGTCTTACATCAAGTTATGTATTTTGGAATAAAATATACAGATTGTTACAGTTTCTCAATAAAAGTAGAGAGTAACTGTAGTATTAGGCATTTCTTAAAACTATTTTTTATTCTCCTTTTGTTTGAAAATCACCAAGACTGGTCAATGTCTCTAAAAATTGTGCTTTGAAAAATAATATTTAAACAAATTACTCTTTAATATAGAGAATGAGATGTACGACCAATTGTAAAAAGGTTAATTAAAATAGAAAAAATACCCTTTTAAAGGGGCAAAGCAGATAAAATATGCCTAATAAGATGTGAAAGCTCTTATAAAAGACAAATTCCTCAGCCACCCAAGCACGGGGCGTTGGCAAGTAATGTATTATTTATTTATTAAATCGTTACAACAGTTATTGGTTTTGGAAGGCATATATAACTAAACAAATTTTCTCTACACCCTTCTTATTTATGTTTGATAGAAACAGAGATGCTACCCACTATTTCTTGCTTTCAGGGTGGAAATGTCCGGCTTCAATTCAAATCCGTTTGACA
Source organism: Platanus orientalis (assembly GCA_025762735.1). Classification (NCBI taxonomy): domain Eukaryota; kingdom Viridiplantae; phylum Streptophyta; class Magnoliopsida; order Proteales; family Platanaceae; genus Platanus; species Platanus orientalis. The sequence continues at coordinate 11,179 of JAOXJP010221292.1, read as the reverse complement.
TATTTCAAATTTTCAACGGTTGAAATTTCCAATACTTTGCATTTTCAAACCCATTCCGGAAAAGCTGATAGTCCTCGATAGTCTGATCAATCTCAGCTTGTGTGTTCATCACATAGGATTTATAGTGAACGATGGGTTCGTTAATCGGCTGCCCTCCAATTAGGACGAATCGGAGTGGCTTGGCAGACTTGTTCCACACACTGAGCCCATCCCCTTGTCCCAAGACCAGGAGACTCAGAGCTGTTTCTGGTGATGAATTCAAGGATCCAAAAATGCCCTCCCCTTCAATGACATACACAAAGGAGTTCCAGGACTCGGGGATACTTTGGTGCCACTGAGCTCCCATTTCCAGGGTGAAATCAAGGTACATCATGGGTGTTCGGGTGTATACTGGATATTGCACTCCCATTGCTTCTCCAGCTAGTACTCGAACCTGAACCCCATCTCTTTCAGCCCTCTTGATGTCCTCATTTCGCAATTCTTGATATCGAGGCTCCATCCTGTGGTTTCCATAATTGAGACCATTAGATTTTGGATGTACTTGACAAAGTAAAAAAAAAAAAAAGAACGAATTAATTGTTGTCTGTTGGTGGGTTCTTACATTTTGTCTCTGGAAGGCAAATTGATCCAAAGCTGCAAGCCCCTTTGGGTTCCTTCTCCTCCAGGCATTTCTGAGTGAAGTATCCCTTTACCAGCCGTCATCCACTTAAGAGAAGAATACAAAAATAACCCAAACCTTCAATTTGTTTTTCGTTTTATATCATCCATGTAAGTGATTAGATAAATCAAAATTCATACTTGTACATCGCCAGAATTGAGTGTGCCCTTGTGCCCTAGAAAATCTTCATGAATAAAAGCTCCCTGAAATCCATGGAATCCCGTTTAACTTTTAATAATCCAAATTCCCTGTAAATTAATTTTTGAAGAAGAATTAGAAACCTATGACAACTCATACCTGCAACATGTATGTACAAGTCTCCCAACCTGACAAGGCAGAAAAAAGTGAATCTTTCAGGGTTCCCAAAATGCAAATCTAGAGAAGGATATCAATCGATTAGACTTGCAAACCTCTATGTGGATGGTCCGGAAATCCAGCAGGTGCAGTGACTGAAAAATCAAGCAGGCCAAGATTTTAGTAATGTTTTCTTCTCATGAAATACTAGTACAAGGCGAAGATGGATTTGGTAAGACAACTTAGAGAATGGCTAAAGTTGGAATAACATCAGAGTTGACACATCAGCATAGAAAAAGTGAAATACACTTTTTGGGGGATGCTTGTCACTTTTTGGCACTGATGTCATTCCAACTTTAGTCACTCTCTAAGTTGTCCAATTCGTTTACGTATAAGGCTGTTGTTATGGACCTAACCAATACACCTAAAGCCCTAGGACTGATGAGAATCCTTTAGGCTAGTTTCTTTAAACCATTGGGTTCTTAACACTCCACCATGCTCCATTGTCAATGTCCATGGTGGCACTAACTGCCGCCTCTTTAGTCCAGGTGGCCCTTTCCACATAGTGTGGCTTTTAGTCTAGTTGAGGTTGCCCTTGTCACAAGTTGTCCCTTTTGCGACTTGAACTTAGGATATGATGTTATTTTTATACCAATTGTTATGAACCTAACCAATACCCCAAAATCCCCAAGACTGATGGAATGCATCAAGTTAGGCCCTTAAACTATTGGGATCGCAACAATTGAAAAACATAATAAGATGAGGAATAAACCTACCAGTGAACTCATCAAAAACGAGAAAAGGATCCAAAGTCTTCAATTCCAGCCTGAAATCCCACAG
>JAOXJP010221291.1:0-40180 GCA_025762735.1 Platanus orientalis | reverse complement strand
CTCGTGACGAATAATCCATCAAAATCGAAATTTTGAACCTTGGATAGGTCTAGAGTTCAAACCTACGTCTCAACATTTTTCTTTTTAATTTATGGACCGGTCCAAGGCCCGATCAATTAATGAGGGCCGGGCTCAAACCCCGACCCGAACCCATCCCTACAGACCCCAACCCCGGCCCAAGCCCAATCTATTATTTGAGGGCCGGGCCGGCCCTGGACCTACCATGGCCCAGCCGAGCCCAGCCATGCCCACCGTAGGGGAAAGATTATAAATAAGGGAAAAGTGACAACAAGTACGAAAAGTAAAAGCTGGAACTGTCACGGGCGGAAACCCCAACCGCTCCCCCAAGTATCTTCAAAGAGTTGCAACTTTCCTTCTCCCTCTCCCTTTCACATTCGACTAACATACGCCATACTTATTACCGCGCATGATAGCATATTTCTGCACAGTCGTCACAACAAAATATCAGTATATTGAGATTATGTATTTTCAACAGTATTCTATGGAAATTTCAAATTTTCAATTTTTTTTTAACCATTTAAGTGAAAGAGATGGCAACAGAGACAGAACTCTCTGGTATTCAAAATAGAAGTCTCTTCGTTGTCGTACTATCCACAAGGCATTCACGTCCACTACCCAATAAGAAAGCTTGGGGAGCTTTTTGCATAAACCTTTGGACGGTTCGTGATAAATGTTTCCTTTGTCTCTTTACTAGAGAGAAGTACTTCAACATGGGCCCTGATGATCTCATCAATACCAAATTGTAATGTTCCTCTGCTTTTTTTTTTTTTTTTTTAATCTTTTTATTCATTTATTAATTTTGTTGAGGACACTAATTTTCTTCCTCTACTTCGTTTTGGCCTGCAAAACATAGCTACTCCGAGAAGGAAAACTTGCTAAAATGCACCACTTGTACCTGCGAAAGAATAGCTTCAAACGGCTCTTCTCCATTGGCCGTCGAAGCAGCTTCGAAGAAGTGATTTCCAAAGAAAATGGAATTAGTGAGCATGATAACAAGGAAACAGAGAAGATTTTTCCTGTTACAGAGCCATCTCAGAAACCCACTTGGAAATGCTTCACCTTTGATGAGATCTTTCAAGCAACTGATGGTTTTAATAGAGGTTTCTTTCTCGAAAATAAAAACCCATTTTTGTTCATCTAAAATACTCCATTTTTGGTCTGTTAAAGGAACTGATTTCTTCTTTTGCTTAACTGGGTATCAGAAAATCTGGTTGGAAAAGGTGGTTATGCGGAGGTTTACAAGGGGGTTCTGAAAGAGGGTCAAGTAATCGCTGTAAAACGGCTAACCAGAGCTTCTACTGACGAACAGAAAGAGAAGGAATTCTTAACAGAGCTCGGAACAATTGGTCACGTTCGCCATCCAAACGTGTCGTCTCTGTTAGGCTGTTGTATCGACAATGGGCTTCATCTCATCTTTGAGTTCTCCTCACATGGCTCCGTCGCTTCTCTTCTCCACGGTAATTGAAGAAAAGTTGTTCATCCTTCTCACCAAAGTTGGTACTTGATGAGAACTCAACCTTTAAAATGGGTGTTTCTGTAGATGAGAATTTGCCACCGATGGGTTGGAAAATAAGGTGCAAGATTGCTGTTGGAACCGCTCGTGGCCTCCATTACTTGCACAAGGGCTGTCAGAGGCGGATAATTCATAGGGACATCAAGGCTTCAAATGTTCTCTTGAGGGAAGATTTTGAACCTCAGGTGCCTTTCTGGTTCAGATTTCTGTTCCTTCTGTCAATTAGCCTTATAAATTGAGCCTGAAAAGTTTAGTTCCTTCCACATTTTGATAAAAACTGTGATTGTCTGAATGTGTCAGATTTCTGATTTTGGATTGGCAAAATGGCTTCCTTCTCAATGGAGTCATCACTCGATCGTTCCGATTGAAGGGACTTTTGGGTAAGTAATTTGAATTCTCTTTTCATCCAAATTTAACAATCTCTTTTGTGGGTATATATGTATATCACTGTACTGTCCCCAGGTACTTAGCGCCTGAGTACTTCATGCATGGGATTGTGGATGAGAAGACAGATGTCTTTGCCTTCAGAATTTTATTACTAGAGATCATCTCCGGCAGGAAACCAGTCGATGGGTCCCACCAGAACTTGCTTAGTTGGGTAATACTCATTTTTACCCCATATTCTTAAGGGATTAAAAAGCATTTGGAAGTTAATCTCTTGGTAAATTATAGTCTAATAATAGATTAGCAAGTTTTTTGTTATTGGGTGGGGGGGGGGGGTACTTGGTGTGGACCATACCTTTGATGCATTGAAGCTAACAGCTAATCCAGGACGACCAATTATACCTTGGGGTTAGAGTTGGTTATTATGATGATTCCATTTAAATTTTGAAAAATTCAAAATCTCCCCAGCATGGGTATTTTGAGAATTATGATTTTTATTTTTGTTTGAGACCAGGTGTTAACTTAGACTAGTTTATATTTATTCTGTGATAGTGCTAAACAATATAAATTAGGTTTATAATGGGATAATTCTTAGACATGACAATCCTATTTCAGTCATTTTCTTTAGGCCTTGGGAATCAAAACTTATCCATTTGACTTAATTTTGGTGCCACCTGAAAGGTTATTCAATTACCCTTTCAACGAGTCCACAATCTTACAAATCTTATGAGAGTTGAAAAAGTTATGACACATACTAGTACGATATCACTTTTTGAAGGGAATTAGCGATTTCACGTTTTAGTTTCATTAAATATTTAGAATTTAGTCTATAGATATGTAAATATGGAGGCGATAGAGTGATGCTATAGCTTACTGATTTGGTGTGGACTCCAAATCTCCCCTTTCTTTGAAGTGTTGATGCTTTCAAAAGCCTTTAGGTGCTGACTCCCAGAGTTCCAATGGTGCTAACTTTATTGGATTTATCTGTCTTTTTTCTACTTCTATTTCTATTTTATTATTAGCCAAGCTCCTATTAGATTTAACCCTAAATTTTAATTTTAGTTACTGTTATTAAAATTATGTTCCAAAACCCTAAACCTGATTTCCCTAAGCCATTCACTACTACATTGATTAAAGGTGCTTTATCATTTTCTACCTTTCCAATGCCCCACGGCTGCTATAATAGTTGTTGATTTGCATTATATAAATCTTTTTATAGTTTCCTATTGACCTCTCATTATTTTATCATTCAAACCTAACAATCATCTTCTATTTCATACATTACTTGTTATCCCTATTTCTGCAATTTATCATTCCTGTTGATAGTCATTGCATCAATTTGGTATCAAAGCCTTAGTTTCAACACCTAGGATTGGTAGATAATTATAGAGGAAGCCTTGCAAATGGCCAGCGAGATTATATCCCAATGCAACTAATAGAGTAGGAGAATAATTTAACTTATCAGATGCTTAGTTTGGAAAATTGGACCAGTAATTTACAAACTACTGTTAGTCTAGTGCCTAAAAGGGTTGGTGATACCTGAAGACAGTAATATTCAGAAAATTTTGGGTCATCATATCAAAAGGACACAAAGTATAAGAGGAGGATTTCTTCTTGAATTTGGTTCATCATATCTTTGAAGCTTCCAAAGAAGACAAAAGTTGGTTGTGCTGCTAACATATTCCTACTCAAGTTAATTGTGAGGATAAAGTATGTATCATCATTATTGATGGAAGAAGCAATATGTACGTACATGGTCTCACAGGGAATTTTTAATAAGCTTTAACAGCTTATGAAGAAACATCCACATTCCTATAAGGTTGTGTGGTGCAATAGTCCTCTTCCTGTATCCAAGAAATGTTTGGTATTTTTTTTAAATGGGAGTGATCTATCTGGTGTGATGTGATTCTAATGGACACACTTCTTGCTTGGATGACATTAGCTTTATGAAAGGGACATGGAGCATAATAGCAAGGCTAATACATAGTCTCATTCTTGTCACTTTCTTTAGCCCTTATGTTTTAGAATCAAATTTATCCGTTGGATTGTATTTACCTCTCCAACAAGTCCAAGATCTTGCAAATCTATTGTGATTTGGGGAAGTTAGGGCAAAAATTACTGATAGGGTATTGCTTTGTAAAGGGAATTTTATATTTTAGAGTTTTATTTTAATTACAAGGTTAGAGTTTAGTCTATATGTATGGAGCAAATGGAATGGTTTAAAAAATGAATTTTTAGGTAATACAATTGAGGCTAACATACTGATTGGTGCTGACGGCAGAGCTCTCCTTTCCTAAAAGTGTCGATGCTTTCAAGTGCCTTTAGGTACCGATTCTTAGAGTCCTAGTGGTGCTGATTTCACTGGATTTATCCTTTCCCCTCTTTTATTCTATTTTATTTTTGAGAAAGGATGTCCTATCCAGGATTGTACCTCCCCCCTCTCACAAGGGGGTGTGGGCCTCTTACACTTTTGCATGGGACCCACACCCCCCTGTGAGGGGGCAAAGGTACAATCCTGGAAAGAACATCCATTCGGATTATTTTATTATAAGCTGGATTTATATTACCTTCATTAATTTCAAATTATACTCAAAACCCTATTCCCAATTTTTCTAGTCTATCAACCTATTACTTTAAAAAATTCAAAGTTCTAATCACTTCTTTACCTTTTTAATTCCTCATAACTGTTTTATTAGCTGCTGATTTGCTTTGTAGACATTATGATTTATACTTTCTTAATGGTTTTTCATAATTTCACCACTCAACCCTACAATATTCTTCTCTATTTAATAACAATTACTTGTTATCCCTATTACTGTAATCTGTCCTCCCTCTTTATAGTTCCTTCATCAACTAATTAATTGAACAAGTTTCTTAATAAATTATTTGAAATTTTCTTTTTCAGAAGTTCTTTGTTGTAATTGCTAAATTTTAACTGTAACAGGCAAAACCTCACTTAAACAATGGGGAGATAGAAAAGCTAGTAGATCCAAGACTCGGAGAGGACTATGATGTTACACAGCTCAAAAGGCTTGCCTTCACGGGGTCTCTCTGCATTCGAGCATCTGCCACGTGGCGCCCTACGATGAGCGAGGTACTTCTCTACTATGCTCTACTCAGCTCATCTGACTATTTCTCATTTTCCTCATTATCACTTAATATATAATTATATTCATTTTTTGGATAATTAATATATAATTATATTCATTGAGATGTCTGCTTTCTTTTTCTACTCTCAAATATGTTGCTGAGCTCAGGAATTTATCTTGGACAGAGATACATCATTGCTTGAGTATATTGTTTTCTTATTACGTAGACAGTGGTATTGTGGCACTTTTTTTTCTCCTTTCCTAGGAAAATTGCAAAACCAACTCTAATCTGTTTCATCTGGCTAAATCATCTTTGAAAAGAACCATAATATTATATTTATCTGTTTCTTAAATGAACCCAATTGAATTTAGTAGGTGTTGACTAGCCCAGTAACAATTAGAGGTTCTATGTTGTGTTGGATTTTGGTAATTTGATCTTAATGTGTTTAATATAATACTGTAATGTCAAATGTCATCACCTAGAAAACAAGGTGGTTTGCCTGAAATGACTTTGGACACCTCATTGCATCATTTTCACCGGTTGAGACTTGCAATTTCAGTTAGTGTTTGGTGTTGGTGGAATTTTGGCTTTTATGGTGATTTCTGGTGTTGCTCTCTTCATCCACATTTGTTCCTGGTTAAGGAGCAGAATTCCAACCAATTGATCATGGGTCATAACCCCAATATGGGTCAGTAATGGAGCTGCAAACCTAAAATTATAATCATTCAAGATGGTTGTAGTATATCCAAGTGAAAACATCTGAACTTTCTCTTTTCCCTATTCTTGTTGATAATTTTGCTTTAAAATTACAGGTATTGGAGGTAATGGTCGATGGAGAGATGGACAAAGAGAGATGGAAAATGCCAGAGGAAGAAGAGGAAGAGTTCTGGGGTTTTGAGGATCTAGAATGTGAATGTGATAGTCCTTTTTCAACCTCCCCTCTGGACTCAATCTCAATGGGAAGCTCTTAAAAAAAGAAAGTTTAAGATAGTACGAGAACCCAACACCACCCTTCGTGAAATGTATATACAAATTGCGTACATATAAGGATAAAGGAAGATGGGATTGTAAGACCAAACCCCACTCTCTCGTAGATCTGAGATTTCTGTCTCTTTCAGGGAACTTCTTGTGGATGTACTTGTATATCTGCTGATTAGTTTCCATCAAAGTTGGCGAAATTATTGACATTTTTGTGCCTCATATTGTTCTACACCAACTCTGGAAAAGGCTGAGAAGATGTTGGAAATAATGTTTCTCATTATTAGATCAAATGGAACTAATATGAAGTGTGGTTTCAGTAACTTTTTATTTTCTCTGCAAGTCAATATCCTACCACTCCTTTTAAGAGCTCAGCTAAACTTTTCATTCAGGCCCAGTCTGGTTGCCATGAAAAGGTTTTCTCATGACAAAATTCTCATGAAATCATTTTTAAGTTATCGGGTTGTCATGAAAAGCTGGTTTTATCAAGTATTTCTTATGATTATTTTCTTATTTTTTTCTATGCAATTCATGGCAACCAGACTGGGCCTCAGTGTATTGCCTCTTGTAGGAAGCAATCATACCAAACCTTTGATATGTTGTCGAAGTAATCGATCAACATGATTTTCACTTCTTTGGAATGATTAATCCAAACTGATAGATCATTAGGCCACACAGAAGAGTGTAGGACTAGAAGATGAGGGAAAGAAGTGGGGAGGGGGCCTCTCATGTCACCTCATTCCAGAGTGCCATGTGAAGTACAACTGGCACCAAAATAACAATGACAGGGCTATCTCAAGCTAAAGGTAAAGGGGATTGGCATTATTAAACTGTGGCCCCATATATCTATAAAGAATCCAATACATTCTTTTATATGTACATAAAAGAGGCTTTGTTGAGTTGAATCTATATGTTCACATATTTTCGGAAGGGAAATTCAAAAAGTCTACATCTCCAGAAACCATTGGATTTGAATCCATGCATTGGTGGGTCCCACCAATCCAATGGTTTCAAATGATGATGTCATGTAATGCTGGCCTTGTCGAATCATGATTTTAGTTTAAAACACTTGCATTGTATTTAGAAATGCTTCAGGTTTATGGGGGAGAATTAGGTCGGTAGCTCATCTTATTATACATTGGTTGCATTTATATAAGAGTTCGTTGAGAATCCATTGATAGAACCTTCAAGTTGTAGGAGTTGATGAACAGGTTGACCTGCCTCGTGATGGTGTGTGGAGTGAGACGGCTGTTAAATGCCAGATACATCAATGTATCTAGCCAAAGTATGATGACATACATGACCATAAATCCACAATAGGTATTAGTTGAACAAGTTTGGTAAACGAAGAATTCTGGTTATGAGAGAGAAAGAGAGAGAGAGAGAGAGAGAGAGAGTTGTTTGGGCATTGGACTATCTAAGTGTTTTGTTAATATTCCTTCTGAGTTCTAATTATTGGGTGGGGAGTTGTTGACCGAGTTGTTTTGGAGTATCTAAGCGTTTTGTTATTATTCCTTTTGAGTCGTTGAGCTTAACACCTTCACAAGAGGTGTTGCAACGTTAATAAGTGCTTACCTGGATTTGTTGTTGTGAATAGGTTTGAAACCTTTTTAAAAGATATTATCGTTATGAGAACCTCAAGAATATTAATATACCAAGATGGGTCCTCCTTTCTGCATTGTCAGGGTCTATGTATTGCCTTGATAGCACATTCTCACATGATATCTTGCTTTCTCAACCACTTCCAGTTTATTTATTCGAATTATCTTTTTTCTCATTTTAAATATTTTTCTCTTTACAACATAATTCCACAATGAGCAAATTCATTTTGACAAAAAGTGGTGAGAAAATTATGATGAAAATGAAGCTCTTTTAAAGATTTATGGATCCCTGTTTTACCGTTTTCAAATGGTGAGTTTCCAAAATTTTGATTTTATTAATTAAAAGGTTTAGTCCCACATCAGCCAGGCATGAAAAGTGAAAGCAGCATATAGGATATCACCCCCCTACTCACTTGTATATTTTAGAGAGCACTCTCTTCCGTGTAGGCGGTGTAGCGGTGGTGTAGCACCTCGTCCAAACACGCACAGGTGCAAACTTAAGTTTGTGAATGAAGGTGGGTTAATGAATGAATTAGAACTGGCACTAAGATGATTTACGAAAAAGCGATGTCAGGCCAAGTTCGTGATAAAGAGGGCTGAGTTGGGCAAACGGCCCAGATCCACGAATGGGCCATGATTCACAAATACGGCCCGAATGGAAAATGAACTGGATTTGCGAATTGGATTTATCAAAGCCCAAATTTGTAAATAGGTTGGATTCACGAATGGGCTTATTCGCAAATATGCCCAATAGCCAGAAAGTGGTGAATAAGGTTTGTAAAGCAAGTCAATCCTACCAGATTGGGATTTGAAGCCACTAACCACCTTGGGATGAGCCCATCCACAGAAGATGGGCTTGATTTATCTCCACCAATATGACCACACTTATGGGTGGTAGGTGAGATGAGATTAGAGTCCATCATCACTATAATGAACTTGAAAAACAAAGAGTATACCTAAGAACGGATAAGAGGAAAAGGAGTAGAAGAAAAGAGAAGGCAGCCATGAAGGAACACCTATCTCCCTTAGTATTTCTTTCCTTTTTGGGTTTATGTTTGCGAAACACTAAACTCAATAGAGCCTTTGGATCAACTGCTCACTTAGGGAGTTTTACTTGCATCCTTTGGTTCAAAACCACTTCAATCTCAGTGTGTTCTTGTAGGTATATGTTAATCGCCTTGAGAACGAAACTCTGCCAAAGTTTTTAGAAAAATTGGAGAAGTTTCATGTAGGTTTTGCACACTCAAATTGCAAAATAAGTTTATAAGGGGTATCATACGTCTATGTTAGGTAATGCAAACCCTTTGAAAGACAATGGGTTGAATCTGAACTTGGTTTTATCTTGGAAATAGCTTGGCACACTTTCTTGCACAATCAGCTGGGAGGCCTTGATTGTCTTCAAGAAATGCGATAACGGCACCTCCTCATTTCAATTCCCTCAGTTCTTGATTTTGTTAAGTTAAAATACTTGATTTTGAAAATGGCACCTTCTCAAAATCATGTAGATATGTTAAGTTTTACTTGTGGCCAAGAGGGTGAATTTCCTCTTGCGAAAAAGCACCTGGCAACCCTCTTACACCAAGCGCTGATTGACATGTGTCCCAAAAAGCATAAGAAAATTGAAAAAGTGGCTTACACTAGCGTGACAAGTGCTTTCTTTTCTAATTTTTGGGACATTTGTTGACATACACCTGACGCAAGAGGGTTGCCACACTCTTCCTCCCAATAGGAAATCCACTTCGTGTGGCCAAGGAGAATTTTCCTAAACTTATAGGGTTTGGTTAGAATAGAAATCACACCTCAATTAGCTAATAAATAAGACATATAACATTCAAATAAGAAATTAAAGATATAAATATGTAATTATCTTTCAAAACAAGAGAGTAGTCTCAATCCTATGAAAGCAAATGCCCAAAACTAGGAGCACTTATGTTCTTAAAAACATAAAATCCCATTGAAATCAATGATTTTGGAATCTTAAAACAAATTAAAACTCATGGAAAAACGATTCGTAACATGTAGAATAGAAATCAAAACAAGCTAGAACCTATCAAACTTATAAACACGTCTGGGTACTTTTATGTTTTTGAAAAACTTAAAAACCCTTTTTGAAAACCATTGTTCTTACTTTCAAAACCATTCAAAAACAAGAATAAGTTTTGCAAAATGAGATTGAATCACTTCTAAGATCCTAATAGGGTGAAAATTGGATAAGTTTACATGTTCCCTTACAAAACCAACTTATCTCTTTTGAAACAAATCAAAACTAGTGAAGAACGGTTGAAAATTCAGTAAAAAACTAGAGTAGATCTTTACAAAACAAGAATAAGGAACTTCTATGAACCTATAGAATTCAAAAACAAAGTTAATTTAATGTCCTTTTACCTCTTTTATTTTCTTCCTCTTGCTCCTTGCTTTGATCTTTGGGTTTTTGTATTGGATTAGGTCAAGAGCTATCCCTATGTGTTGTCACATCAATCATCCACTTTGAGTAAACTCACCTACCCCTCTTACATTAGTCTTCATGAATTTCCCCTTTAAACTACTGACCCATCGTGATCCAGGAACAATGTACTTGACACTGACCACTTTGAAACTCACATCACGAAGGAGCCACATATCGTGAAGAACCTATTGTGAAGGGACATCTGTATCATGAAGAGCCTTTTTGCAGTGATATGTGTCATTGCGAATAACGAGAAAATCTTAAACTCCTCTATTTAAAGAGAGAATGTTGATCATGAAAAGTGTGTGAAAGTCTTAGAGTTGAAGCATTGTTGGAGTGAAGAGTTAGCTAGAGAAGAGGAAGAAGAAGAATGTCCAAGCCTTGTGTTCTTAGAGCTTTGCTTTAAAGAAGGAAACCATCCTCAAATGAATCCCTTCTTCTCTCTCTCTCTCTCTCTCTCTCTCTCTCTCTCTCTTCCTTGTGTAGTTAGTGTGTCTCACCTTCTTAAGGAGAGTGTGTTTGAGACCTAGAACTTGAGCATTCCTTTGAACCAACTTTCTTCTTGAAAGAAGTACGTAGTCTGGTTCTTGGAAGACCACCACCTTTGAGACTTAGAAATCTTCTAGAGAAAAAGACCATTCTCATTATGTGGAAAACACTTTACTTGATGTGTTCATAGAAGTATTATGCTATCTAGATTTTGTTAAAATCTAAGAGTTGCCAAAATTATCATCTAAGACCATGGGTTTTAAGAAATGGCAAGGTTCATTCGTTTTGCGGGAGAGTGCAACTCCGTAGCAAGACAAGGGTTCTACCCAAGTGAGATTGTATCCCAGAGTTAGCTTAGTGGCATCCCTTGCACTTTATGGGAGGCTTCAACTATCTTCAAGAAACGTGATAACCTTCTCTACCTTAGATGAACTAGTTTAAAAAAGAAACACTAAGTTGAAGAACTGTAGAAAAAAATGTGTGTTTTTTAACTTTAGGTGAATCACGAAGGCTAATATCATGAAGTCATCAACTTCACGAAACCACTAACTACCATTAAGGCTTCTGCATCATGAAGACATTGAACTATAAAGGGTTATGTACCAAGCACCATCTGTCACATTAAGATCATGAGTTGAAGTGAATCATGAATTACATCACATCGTGAACCATCCTTGACTACAAAAAACTCACTTTGCGAAGGACTGATCTACGAATAGCTTCTACTAAAAGTCACCAACATCGTGAACCAACAAGCTTTGTGAGCATTCTGTCATTACAGAAGATGCACCTATCATGAAGGACCATCCTTCGTGACCTGAATCCTCTATCGTGAAAGAAGCATTCTCTCATTTTTTACTTACTACACAGAAACTCAACACTTCAAACACAAGCCCAACCCAATATCATTGACAAGAAAAATCCTATGGAAAAGTATGATCCATTGAGGTACCCTCCACATTATATTGGGTAGATCGTTGTCTTTGTAAGTTTTTTTTTACATATATAGTTCTCTCTCTTTCTTTTCTTTTTTTTTTTTTTTTGTAAAAGGTGTGCAACACTATTTTTAAGTTAAAGTGAACCCTGTGGGAATCTACTATGGGCTTGAACGATCATCATATGTTGAGTCATGAGTATATATTTTTTCAATCTTATGGTTAAAACATGTTTGTAAGTCTTGTAAGAGTCTAAATGCTCCAAAGAACATCAACTCAACTTGAAAACTCAGTGGACCTGAGACAAGAAGACCGAGACATGAAGTTGGACCCCAAGAGCTCCAACCAAGACAATGTATATGCATGCATCCATATAGGCATATAGGATGATGTATTAGGCCCTAAAGAGGTCTAGCCATGTGAGAGAATCATGGCCCGATACCCGAGTGAGATGCCCAAGTGACTTCCCCCAAAAGTCCTCTAAAAAGTCCAATATAGGACTCCCTGACCAGTCCCCAAGTGCTTGACCGATCAAGGATCACATTATAGTACTGTAAAAAATGTCCAACAGGTAGTGCCACATGAGGCCTGACCAGTCTCTGAGTGCCTGACAAGTCAGGGTACTTAGTCCCAGACACCCGAGGCACATGCCCTATGAGGCTTGACCGATCGGGCATGGGTCATACCCTTACCGGTCTCCAAGTGCCTGACCAATTAGGGGTGCAAATGTGGGATTTTGAAACTCCATTTTTTGCATCAATGGACACTATTAGTTGTCTGTTTTAAAAGATTTCAATCCTTTGATTAAGATTTTGTTTACTATAAGAGAAAAACTTTCCTCATTAGGGCAACACTTCAAGCATTTGAAAGAGTGATAGACCCCTTCCTAAAAGTGAGCCTCCGTTGAAGAGAAACCATCTCCCTCATTGTTTTGAGCTTTCAAGCTTAGTATATTATTAAGAAAACAATATCTAGTCTACTCTCTTATTATCTCTAGCTAGCATCCTAAGAAGAGAGATACTTGGGGGTTGTCCCAAGAGGAAACTCTAGCTTGGTTAAGCTCAAGGAGCTCAAGAACCAAGGCTTTAAGCATTGTGGGTGTACAGGCACACCAACTCAACAAGGAGCACTCCCACTTGGTGAAAATAGCAACATCAGCCATATTGTGGTAATATTTTCTTACTCTTTGCATTCACATTCATATTCATCTTGCTTTGCTCCGTCGGAGACACCGAAAGCTTGAACACATTCGCCGGAGACACCGAGTGTATTGTTTAGCTTGTTAAATGTAAGTAGATTGGTTTTTATGTTTATGACCTAGATTGATGGTTCAATCTAAATGAAATATACCTAAGCTCTGTAGTGAGCTTTAGAAGAGAGGACGTAGGTCATCATGCTGAGCCACTATAAATCTTGTGTTTTTTATTGTTTGTGTGATTGTCTATCTCTTTATGTTCATTACCATATCAATTATTGCATTCTATCTATTTGATTATATTCTTGAGTAGCTACTCCATTGACACACACACTTAAATTAATTCAAAAGAGGATAAAATTAAATTAAAACCAATCCTAACAATTGAAAATGGGTAAACAAATTTAGAAATCCTATTCACCCCCCTTCACCTATGTGGCACTTTAATTGTTATTGGAGCCTAGGTTACTCATATAGGTCTTAACAACCCAAGTTAAATCCTAACAAAAATCCTAGAACAACACTAGTTGGCTAGAGAGGATAGTAGCATTTCCATTAGCACTCATCCATTTTTCAATGGAAGTGACTATGGGTATTGGAAATCTCAAATGGAGATCTTTCTAAATGATTATGA
The DNA here is from genome assembly GCA_025762735.1 of Platanus orientalis. NCBI lineage: Eukaryota > Viridiplantae > Streptophyta > Magnoliopsida > Proteales > Platanaceae > Platanus > Platanus orientalis. The sequence continues at coordinate 26,894 of JAOXJP010221291.1, read as the reverse complement.
TCGCAAGGTTTGGGACCCCGTACTAAATGGCTATACACCCAACATACCTAGAAGTGAATGGACCTCCACCAAAGCGGAGGCTCACAAGTACAATTTTAGAGCCTTAAATGATATAGTCATTAATCTGGCCCCCGATGAGTTTATGAGGATAGCTCATCTAAAGATAGCCAAAGAAGCGTAAAAGTTTTTCTTGGTCTCTCATGAGGATATAAGTGCCGTTAAGATGTTTAAGCTTCAAATGTGCACTGCACAACTTGAAGCACTTATAATGGAGGAAGACAAGGAAGTCTCTCAATTTCATGCCAAGTTATCCAACTTGGTTAATGTTATGAGGAATCTAGAAGAGGACATTCCGAAGTTAAAAGTCATCCAGAAAGTACTTAGGTCACTTCCTAAAAGGTTTAGACCTAAAGTGACTGCAATTGAAGAGAGCAAGGATATAGAGACTGTCAAACTAGAAGAATTGATAGACTCCCTTCAAACATTTGAGACTATGATCAAGGTCACTACCAAGAAGAAGGGCATAGCCCTCAAGGTAGAAGAACCTTTCGAATCCATAGAGGATTTGGATTGCAACTTACCTTTAGTGGCTAAGAAATTCAAGAAGTTCTTTAAGAGGAATGTAAAGGATTACTCCAAGAAGAAATAAGTGAGAATATCATTTCCTAATTATAGGAAGAAGGACTTCTCCAAAGAACCTCCTATTTACTATGAGTGCAAAGGGAGAGATCATATTATCGAGGATTGTGGAAATAAGAAAAACAAGTTCAAGTTAAAGGGCAAAGCCATGCCTACAACTTGGGATGATGATTATAAGATTTCAGAAAATGAGTTACAAAGTAGTGAGGAGGGTTACTCACAAGAGATCAAAGCTTTTATAGCTTTCAATACTCTTAGGAGTTCACTCTTAGACATGAATGACTCTATCAGTGAGGATGAAGGAGATAATGAAGAAGATGAAGAGACCTATGATGCACAAGAGGCCTTCGATGACCTCTTTGTTCAAAGTATTGAGTTAGGAAATAAGAACAAACAACTCAAGAGAGAAATCAAGGAATTGACAGAGAAGTCAAAATCCTTAGAAGACACCATCTTCATCCTACAACAAGAGTCTTCTATGGAAAGAAAAAAAAGGAAAAAAGAACTTTCCAAATAAAACTACGTGCTCCTATATACAAAAGAGGAAATGAGCCTAAAAATTGTAAAACTATAAAATAGGCTTAGTGAAGCCAATGTGTTTTTAGGCCTAGAAAATGACAATAGGAAGCACAAGAAAAATTGACTTCTTGAAGACAATAAAAAATTGTTTAATAAGGTTCTTGAGCTTAAGGAGAAACTCAAAACCATAGAAGAAGAGAATGATAAGTCTAATAATGATGTCTCACTCATCCAAGAGTTGGAAGACCAAGTCAAGACCGTAAATGAGAGAAACAAAGCTCTCAACATGACTTGTGCACAACTCATAAGGAAGTCCCTTGACTACCTCAAACAAATCAAGGAACATGACGAAGACCAGAGGAAGTATATCTCCATGCTCACATAAGGAAATGGTAAATTTGAAAAGGTGCTTACAATAGGTAAGGATCATGGAGACATGACAAGACTTGGTTTCAATTCTGAAGCCAATGCCTCTTCCTCCACACAAAGGCCCAAAACTACCTTTATTAAAGTCATGGGAAATACTCAACGACCTCCATAAACTTCCCATAAGGGAAAGGAGAAAGTGGACTCCCAAAGACCTTATCAAAGGTCATGAATGGTTGAGAAAAGGCAAAATACCTCACTTAAGGAAAAGGCTCCCATGAGTCAAGGTAAAGCTTGGAAAAAATCAAAGCAATCACAACCTTGGTTCTATGCTCAAGTGGTTGGGAGTAGATCTCAAACCAACTAAGCATCATCCTCTAGAGGATTCTAAGGGGATGTCTCTACTTCTAGGATGGCCAAGGGGCAACCAAGACAACCTATGCAACCTAGAAAAGCCTAAGAATCTTTCTATAAAGAACCCCCTAGAAGAAAACAAACACAATCTTATACCCCTAAAAGGCCAAAATTCCATTACTACTATAGTGGCTTTGAATGGCATATCAAGGTGGATTGTAGAAAGATGGACAATGACCTTAAATCCCAAAGATTTTAATCTCCAAGAAAAACCCAAAATGGGGAAAATGTCAACAAGAATAACTATTTTCAAAATGTTAAAAGTAGGAACCTTTAAGGGAAGAAGGACGTAGCTCAATAACAAAATGCTAGAAAACATAATCCTAAATCAACTTGGGTTAAAAGGAAATAGGTGAAAAATGATGACCTAAAGGGCTTAGTCATCCACATTGCCTTAAGAGCCAGAAACACATCAAGATGGTATCTTGATAGTGGCTACTCAACGTACGTGACCGAAGAAAGGGAACTCTTTGTCCAACTTAAGTAAGCTCAAGGTGGATGTGTCACCTTTAATGATGGAAACACTGCTAAGATTCTTATTGTTGGGACCATAGTTGCTCATGACATTCCTCCACTCACTGAGGCTCTCTATTTACAAGGGTTAATTCACATGTATGACAAAGGCTATGTAGTCCAATTAGGGAACGATGGATGCATGATCAAGGACCATGAAGTAGGTAAAATCCTAGTTGAGGGAATGTGGACAAGTGACAATTGTTATGTCATAGAACCCTAAAAACAAGAAGAGGCTACTTGTCTCATATCACAAAAAGATGATACAAATCTTTGGTATCAAAGATTAGGTCACCTTAACTTTAAGGACCTAGATAGGCTTAGCAAAAAGGGGATAGTCAAAGACTTTCCCAAGCTAAGTAGAATTTCCAACCCATTGTGCAAATGTTGTCAAATGGAAAAACAAACTAGAGTCCCTCACAAGAAGAGTACTCAAATAGGGACATCTAGATCCCTAGAACTTCTCTACATGGACTTAGCCGGTCCTACTAGAATGGAGAGTCTGGGAGGTAAGAAGTATTTCATGGTGGTGGTTGATGATTTCTCTCGGTTCACTTAGGTAGCATTCTTAAGAGAGAAATTCAAGGCTTTCAATGAATTCCTAAACATTTGTAAGAGAATTCAAGTTGAAAGAGAATTAACCATCAAATGCATTTAATGCAACCATGGAAGAGAATGAATCATAAATTCTCATATTAGTGTGATGAGATGGGAGTCAAGCATGAGTTTTCAGCTCCAAAAACTTCTCAACAAAATGAAGTGGCTGAAAGAAAAATAGAACTTCACTTGATATGGCTACCTCTATGCTTACAAGTAAAGACTTGGCCAAAAAGTTTTTAGGCTAAGGCAATTAGCACTGCATGCTATGTCTCAAACCGTGTCTACCATAGACCGGGTATGACAAAACAACCTATGAATTGTGGAGTGGAAAAAAGTCAACTGTTAAATACTTTAGAGTATTTTATAGCACATGTTATGTTCTGAGAGATCAAGAACATCTCAAGAAATTTGACAAGAAAAACAATGAGGCTATTTTCCTAGGATATTCCACCACAAGTAAAGCCTACTAAATCTACAACAAAAAAACTCTCACAATGGAAGAGTCAATCAATGTAGCGATAAATGATCATGAGTCAATATAGGAACAAATTGATCTACAAGTTGTGTTCTTAGATCAAGAGGTAGAGACCTCTCCAAAAAATATTAAAGGTTCTCAACAAGGTCAGGAGGAGCTCACATCTCAACTAGGGGTGTCAATCGAGTCGGGTTGGGTCAAGCAAGGGCTAACCCTAGCTTGGCCCGAAAAAAATATATTGGCCCAAACCCGGCCCGAGCCCGAACTTAGTTCAAAAAAGTTAGCCCGAGCCCAGCCCGGTATAAAACTGTGGGCTTTGGGCTGGGTTCGGGCAGCCTGGAGTGATTAACTATAAGTGCCCAAAAGAGTAAATTTACTTTATTTTGAAAAGCATGTGTCATGTTATTATTAAAAATATATTATTTACACAATTATACATATATATATATATATATTAAAAAATGTTATTATATATATATATATATATATATATATATATATACAGTAGTTCGGGCTGGGCTAGGCTAAGGTCTACCCGAGCCCAGCCCAAAAATCATTTCGGGACTAAAACTTAGGCCCAAGCCCAGCCCAGCCCGAAGCTCAACTTGCCCAGCCTGGCCTTTTTTCGGGTTGGACAAGTCGGGCATCGGGCCAGCCCGGCCCAATTGACAGCCCTAATCTCAACCTAGCTCCAAGGATGAAGTTGAAGACATCAAATATTGGAGTGAGTACAAGACATCAAATAGAGAACATTTGAAGTAGTTTCTGCTTCACATCCAAGATAAAGCCGAAAAGAATGAATGAGGCTCGCAATGATCCAGATTGGATCATGGCCATGCAAGAGGAGCTAAATCAATTTAAAAGGAATGATGTGTGTGTTAGGATCATTTTCCCTTCTTCGTAGAAGAAACAAGATCCAATAAAATCAACAAGAAGAAAGAAATCACGCACAACACAAGATTTACGTGGAAAACCCCAATTCGGGGAAAAACCACAAAGCCATAGAGAAAACTTTCATGATAGGAAGAAAACACATCCAAAGATTATTTTTAATTTTGGAACATCTCACCCCTCGTACGTAACCTTAGAATAAAACATATAAATACCCCTAAAACCCTAATACATATACGAATATGGTTCAAATCCGATTCAGTACATAAAAACATAAAAACATGTCAAAAAGTTATCGAGGGTGCATTGCTCACCTTCGCCCAAAAATTTTTGTATTCAGGTTTTTCTTTGGGTTGTATCCAGGTTAGATTTTGGGTTGAATTCCTTATGTTAACCCAACAAATCAAACCTCACACATTGCAATCTCCCACTTGAAGTTTGATATCCTATTGCTTCTATTGTGTTTGTGAACACCATTTTTTCCTTGATGTGAATTTTATCTCTTATGGCTCAACTACTCTGTCTTCATGCTTGAAGACCAACTGAAGCTTTGCATAGCTCTAGTTTCACTGTGGTGACTACCTTAGTGAACATATCTACAGGATTTTCATCTGTATGGATCATTTCCAATCTCAACACCTTTTTTTCTAGAAGTGAATGTATAAAGTGATGCCTCCTATCGATGTATTTGGTCCTTACATGAAATGTTGAATTCTTTGTAAGATAATAACACTTTGGTTGTTACTGTATAACCTAATGTTCTCATGCTTTTTTCCCAACTATTCCATTAAGTTTTGAAAACCAAACCATTTCTTTACTTGCCTCCGTAGCAGCAATATATTCCACTTCAATATTTGAAAGTGACACTATCTTCTACACTTGTGACACCCAACTAATAGCTATAGAACCCAAGATGAAGACATACCCCATAGTACTTCTTCGTTTGTCGAAATCTCATAACAAATCTGAATCCACATAATCTTGTAGGTTAAGTCCAAATCCTTCAAAAATCAATGTAGCCTCAGAAGTTCCTCTTAGGTACCTCAGAATCCACTTCACAACCTCCTAACGCATCTTTTTTGGCTTTCTTAAAAATTTGTTAACTACTCCCACTACATGGGCAATGTCTGGCCTCGTTCTAACCATAACATACATCAAGATGCCTACTGTTTATGCATATGATACCTTGGACATGTAATCTATCTCCTTCTGGGATTTAGGAAAATGCTCCTTAGAGAGTTTGAAATGCCCCACCAATGGGATACTGATTGGCTTGACATTTTGCATGTTGAATCTTCTTAAGAATTTTTTAATGTAGTCCTCTTGCGACAACCTCAACACATGGTTTTTCTTGTTTCTTGTGATTCTTATACCAATAATGTGCTTAGTTGTACCCAAGTTCTTCATCTTAAACTCCCTTGACAACATATCCTTAAGATTATTTATCCCCTACATGTTTGATCCTATAACAAGTATGTCATCAACATATAAAAACAATATAATACAATTATTAGCAAACCTCTTGATGCAGCAACAATGGTATGCATGGCATCTTCTAAATCCATTTACTGTCATGAAGCTATCAAACGTTGAATAACATTACCTTAGTACTTGCTTCAACTTGTATACACTTCTTTTCAGCTTACACACAATTTTCTCCTTCCCTTCAGTAGTGTAGCCTTCTAGCTGCTCCATGTAAAATTTCTCCTCCAAATCACCAAGAATGAATGCAATCTCCACATCAAGCTGCTTAAGGTGTAAAATTTCTACTACCACTATGCTCAACACTGTCTTAATAGTTGTCATCTTCAAAAGTGGAGAAAATAATTTGGAATAATCTATTCATCTTCTTTGCTGACATCCTTTAACCACCAACCTGACCTTATATCTTTTGGTCTCATCCTTCAACCTGAAAACTCATTTGTTGCTCAGTACCTTTTTGACATCTAGTAGTGGAACTAAGTCCAATGTCTAATTGGATAGTAGAGACTTCATCTCCTCATCCATTACATGCTTTCACTCAGTCTGAGAATCTATCTCTAATGCTTCTTCATAGCATTCTGGCTCACCACCATCTATCAACAACAAATAATATAGAGGAGAGAATCACTATGTTGGTTTAGGTGTCTTAGATGACCTTCTTACTTTGAGAGTAAGTGTTTAAGGTTGTATCTGTTGATCCCCATGTCCTTCTGTATTTGGTGTTTCATTGTCATTCACACCCTACACATCATTATATGAAATCTCCTCAAAGTCCATAAACTCCTTATGTTACTTAAAACAGTAGCTTTATCCTTATACATTGTCTATGGATCCCCTCTCCATGTCAATCCCGACCTCATCTCGTATATACTGGGCATCTTGAGGATCTTGGAGAATGCCATTCTGTTTCCTTATGCACTCACTCACGCATAAAAGAGTGCTATGACCACGAGAATCTACCTTAAGCATCATAATTGGGGCACAAAACTCTAGATCACCAAGTGTCGTCCCTTAGTCCACTTTCTGCACAAGGTGTTCACCCACAATCTATATGTGACAACACATCACATACGATCTTTGTGCTCCAGGTCTACCTGATGGATCAAATTGTAAAGAGTAAGTCAGTCGACGTTCCTTTCATTCTTTGCTACTTTATGATGAAGACCGCCGAGGTGAACCATCCCAAGGGCTATGCTTCCCTTCTTGTGCTTGTGACGAAGCTCTTTCTTGATCAGAAGGTCCAGATCCCTACTTCCTCGAAGGTGAAGTGCTAGTCTATTGCCTTCACCATGGGCTCCTTGTCCAAGATGAGCATTATTGCCTGCACGGGGAAGACCTCCAAGAGCCAACCTTTCAAGCCAAACCCGATCAAGGTTGCATCTGTTGCTGCCCAAGCAACCATCACCTCACTCCTCTAGTCACTGGTTAGCAAAGTGACCAAGGTCTTGCGCACCCAGAAGAAGATAGTCAAGTGGGTCATTAAGAAAAATCCTATAAATCCTCTAGTCCTCGAGACAGACAGTGAGGACGAGGATCCAGCAATGGATGAGGATGCTTTTGAACTTGCAGATGGAGATGTTGTGGATGAGGATGACTCAGGAGATGGAGATGGGGTTAAAGATGATGAGGATGCAGTGTCCTCGAGTGTGGAAGCTTTAAATGAAGAAGAATATGTATATGAGGAAGGATTTGACTGATCCTATGGAGATGATAGGTTCTCCCAAATAGTTTTTTTGTTCTGCTGTTTTTTTTTTGGTAGCCTGGGCTTATGAGGACCTTGTCTTCTTAAGGGATAGATTTTGGCTTGTCTACCTCTAGGTATTGACTGTGTTCATGTCTAATCACCTAACTTTGACAATACTTGTACATTGCCCCTTTTATTTTAAAGAAAATCTTTTTTGAGTACACTTGTCTATATTCTTGTTCTTTGTAAATTTCAAGCAAAAAGGGAGAGAGATTATGAGCTTATGGGGGAGACAGCCTATGCTTTGATGCTTAGAACTATGTATATGGGAATAAATAGGCAAGGGGAATCTTTTGACTGAGGACATGCTACCTGAACTATACATTTAGGGGAAGTATATATGTAACACCCCCAAACCCAGATTTAGATATGGACCCATATCGCTCCGGATTCGGATTTGTTACTGCTCAAAAATCCAATAATCTACATACAAATTTGCCCAAATCCTAGGATCACAAGTAAGATCCAATATAGTCCACATGTTCTCATTTAAATTTTTTTAGGTCCACTTAATCCAATAATCATATTTCAATAGTTTGTGGAAGCGTTTCAATATCCACTAAGATCGTAGTAGTCCAATAGTATTAGATCAAAAGAGAGATATCACTAGGGTGCTCTCTCACCCAAATATACATACAAAGGGAAACATCTACTATTTAAAAATATGATCCCAAAATAAGGATAAGAAAGATAAAAGACAGTTGTGGATGCCATAACAAGTCCCTCGAATGGAGGACCTACAACAATAGTCAGTCTAAAAAATAAATGGTTGGGTTAGTCCCAACCTAAAAGAAATCTAGCAAATATAAATAATATGAATTAAAGCACACATCTGTATACTAGCATATCCAAATGTCAATACAAAGCTAAACAAATATCAAAGTAGTAATCACAATCATGCTAGTACAGAAATATCAATAGTCACATGTCACACAAAAGTCAATGGTTCAATACAAAGATCTAAGTTCTAAAAATAATTCAATGCGAAGGTCAAAGCTCACAAATTTGATGACATATGTCAGTCTTGAGAGATCCAATGTTCTATGAATTTGGAGTGTTCAAAGTGTTTAGAACCTACATGGTTCACAATATTCAGAGATTCAGTATTCAGATTTCAAAGATTCAAAGTGTTTTGAGTTCGATGTTCAAAGTGTTCAAAGTGTACAAGGTTCAATATTTGGAGTTCAAAGTTCAATATTTGAAAGGTCAAAAGGACACACTTAGCCCAGTGTCAAGGCCCACATGATCAAAAGGCACAAAGTCCAAAAGGGTTCACATTAATAAGTTTGAAGGTCTAAATAGTTTCACATATCTTCGAGTGCTCGCATACAACCTTACGAGTGGGGCTCACATATCTCCGAGTGCTCGCATATAGCCCTACGAGTGGGACTCACATATCTCCGAGTATTCACATATAGCCCTACAAGTGGGGCTCATATATCTCCGAGTATTCGCATACTATCCTACAAGTGGGGCCCACATAGTTCATATATTTGAAGTCCAAACAGAGGGTCACATTAATAAATCCAAAGGTCCACATGGTTTCAATAATTGGACTATTTCTATTATGTGTAAAGCATTTGTAAACATCACATTTCCATAAATCAATCATTTGAAGGGTTCCACACTCCCCAAAATGAAGAAATATTGATTTTACCCAAAAAAATTACAATATGGGTCAGTTGGATCAATCCAATACTATTTGAACAATTTTCTGAGACCTGAGAGGTCCTAGTTCGATCCTGGATCAATCCAAATAAGTTGAATTAATCAAAATAAGTTGGATTGATCCGAAATAGAGTTTTACAACTTTTACCTCCTCTCACAAAAATGTTCATATTTTTCTCTAGATGACTCGGAATTGATCTCTGATTGTTTGGTTAGAAACTAAACTTCAAGACCTTTCCAACAAGGTATAGATGACTCTCTAATTCCATCAAGATTGGTGTCAGTAGGCTTGGGAAGAGACCCTAAATCTATAGGCCTGTTAGCACTGACTCCTTATGGGAGAATTGTCATAATTTTTTTTAGGAGACTTATAATTGCACAAAGTTTGATAGATTGAAAAGTAAACTCATAGATTTTTCTAGAGATGTATAGTTTGTATTCTAATTCACTCGATATTGGTGTAGGTGGGCCCACAAAGTTACCCCAAATGTGAATTCATGAAAACTAGGTTCGAGGCCCAACATAGGTTTTACACTTCTAACTTCATCCAATGAGTTCCTAAACTACTCTAAAATCTATTTAAATATGTGAAATGATAATTTTATCCTTATGGGGAAAAAATTATAGTTTTTCCCTTTTTGTATGAAGTGGGGCATTATAGTGTATCTACTAAAACTTTAATCCTAACGTAATTGGCATACTTGGAACTTCACTTGGCACACTTAATCTCATACATTGCTCATCATGCATGCATATGATAGTCTATTATATTGTAAAAAGGAATGAGAAATGTATGTATATGTTCCTGGAGGTCTTAGGTCAAGCAACTCAAGTGAATCAAGCCATTATTCTTTTTGTGGTTACTTTGTAAGTCGATGTATATTTGTCTGTAATTTTTGGGTAGAATCCTTTTATTAGGGGTTTGCCATGGAATTGACAAATGGGGAGATTGTTGAGTCATTGGTATGTATTTTGTCAATCTCATGGTCAAAACATGTTTGTAAGTCTTGTAAGAGTCCAAATGCTCCAAAGAACATTAATTCAACTTAAAGACTCAAGTGGACTAGAGACAAGAAGACCGAGACATGAAGTTAGGCCCTAAGAGCCACAACCAAATCAAGGTATATACATGCATCCATGTAGACATATAGAATGATGTATTAGGCCCTAAAGAGGTCTAGCCCTGTGAGAGAATCATGGCCCGATACATGGGTGAGATGCCCAAGTGACTACCCCTAGAAGTCCTCTAAAACGTCTAGTACAAGACCCCCCGACCGGTCTCCAAATGCCTGATCGGTCAAGGATCACAATATGGTACTCTAAAAAATGTCCAACAGATGGTCCCCCATGAGGCCTAACCGATCAGGCATAGGTCATGGCCTGAGCGATCTCCAAGTGCTTGACTGGTCAGGGCACTCAATCCCAAATACCCGAGGCACATGCCCCATGAGGCCTGACCAAATCAGGCATAGGTTATACCCTAACCAATCTCCAAGTGCCTGACCAATCAAGGGTGTGAATGTGGGATTTTGAAACTCCAATTTTTGCATGAATGGACACTGTTAGTTGCTCATTTTGAAAGATTACAATCCTACAATTGAGAGTGGATTCCGTCCACTATAAGACAAAAACTTTCCTCATTAAGGCAATACTTCAAGCATTTGAAAAGTGTTAGAACCTTATCAAAAGTGAGCCCCCATTTAAGAGAAACCCTCTCCCTCACTATTTTGAGCTTTCAAGCATAAATCTTGTTGAGAAAACACTACCTAATCTACTCTCTTACTATCTCTAGCTAGCATCTTACGAAGAGAAACACTTGTGGGTTGTCTCAAGAGGAAACCCTAAACCAAGGTTTAAAGCATTGTGAGTGTACTAAGGCACACTAGCTCAACAAGGAGCAGTCCTACTTGGCAAAAATAGCAACATCGGTCATATTGTGATAATATTTGCTTACTCTTTGCATTCATTTGCATTCATATTCATATCCATCTTTCTTTGCTTCCGTCAGAGACGCCAGAAGCTTGATAATTGTCTACTAGGTTGTTAGGCCTATTTCAACTCATCATAATTTAGGTGAGCTGATTTGAGCTCACCTCTATGCAGGAACAAAGCTAGGGTTTTTTGGTAGGGGCAAGTAAAAAAATTTAGTTATAAATATGTAAAAATATACTAAAGTATATATCATTTATTTAAAGAAATAATTCTCATTAAAAAGTTATTTACAACTGTATACCATTTGTCAGCACACAAATTTTGACTCAGTAATGCAGACAAATCTCACAAGCTTCAGATAGTAGCAGTAGCCCATCTTCAACCAAACCATACTCCGGAAACCTCAGGCCAAACCTAGACCCTAGAAAGCAAGGTATCCATACCAAAGACCTTTACGGGCCATCTATGAAAGCTATGGTAGATCTGCACTCCCAACCCAAGGATCAAATAGCCAAACTAACTGAGCCAACATCTTAAAACATCTACGGGATTTAGTTCCCATTGAGAACCCAAAAAACCAATTCGACCATCTGAACCCTCCAATAAGTGATTGCATGTTTCCCAAGAATCCTATGATTGTATAGTATAATATCGTAGGCTCAATGTAATCCATTTCCGACTATGGCTTTCCATCTGGAACATTCGAGAACCCCTAAATCCATTGTAAAATCATCGCAATCAGACATCCGTAGCCCCCGGATTCAGGTTTCGATCAATTTGTGATATTTCCCACAAAAAGACGAAACATTGGATGAATATGATGCTAATGAGGCACCATGTGCCAAAGTTGGCTACATTTAATGCAACATATTAATTGTCAATGACGCGTCATTAGCATTAAATGCAACGCATCAACAACAAATAACACGTCATTAGTGATGGTGTTCAGAGCTGGGGGTGCCCTTACATCGGACATATGGTCGCATGGAAGGCCCAAGTCTTTAGCGAAACAGACCCTACACAACATAGAGGAAGAGTCATGGAGCTAAATGCTGGTGGGGTGCCGACCTCTAACTCTCTGATGGTCAATCCAGATGAGGTTGGTAATAGAATGCTTATCCAAATTAGGGTTTCTGATTTTTCTCATACCTGGTGAGTGAGTTGTTGCCCCCCTTTGTAGGCTTTAGTAGTGGTGTATCAAATGAGATTTGACATTTCTCTTCCCCCACGTTCTTTGCCGCATCCCCCTTACCATCTCTGTCTTTTTCTCAGTATGTCAGGCCAATTGTAGGGAATATTCCCTCTTGGTAGCGGTTTCTCGATTGTTCTTATTTCTAAATATGGAAAGGTCTTTACCCTTTCTTTCCTGTCAGAGATTTCTAGAGATCTGGTGTTAGGCATGATTGTGACTCCTTTGTTTGGTGTTGAGTGGTTCAGGCGACACCCCATGAGTGTTCTCAGGAGTCTTGGAGTGTCGGGTACCATAGGGTGGAGTGAGTGGCTCGGTGTTTCCTACTTACGCCCAGGTATTGAAAGATTGCTGAGTAGTCGAGCCTCGATATCTTTTGGATCATGCAACCCCAAAGATTCCTTAGTTTGGTCTCCTCGAGGACCCCTTGGGTTGATTTCGTTAGGGTCGGGACTCTACTGGTTTATTGGGTTGGTTTATAAGGGCCTTAGTATCTTTCCCCATTAGTTGCCCCCCTCATTCCCAAGTTCAGGGTTATGTGGCTCGGGAATGAGAATCGTTTATGACCGTTACCCTTCATTTCAGCACACGTGGCTCATCTCTTGGGTTATCGAGATGATATTGATTGGGGACATGCGCTAAAGATGGCTTCGCATTTAATGGGCTTCAGTAATCGAGGGGACGTGCTAGTGCCAATTACAAGTCATGTCAAGCATCGTGTCTCTCATAGATCCCTAGGCTATCAGATGGCTATGTTTGAATCTCTTAATAATTTCAGGATTCACGCGTCGTCTCGTCTCCCAGGTTAATTTTGATACTCCCTAGATGTGCGACACATGTAAGGTTGGGATTACACGAGGTTGTCTATAAATTGTTCCCCTAAAGAGATGTTCATTTTTCTTTATCACTCCCAACTATCATCTATGCTTGTGTTTACTTCTTGGGCAATTTCTGGCAAGTGCCTCGCTTCCTGGCACTTAGTCACCACTGTTATTCACTATATCTGACGTTATTCCTCAGTTTGTTTCCTATCTATGTATTTCACTTTCGTTTTGTAATTTAAACATTTTTTCATTGTAGTTTCATTTGCCATCTGTTAGACCATATTGGTGTTACTTTGTTTTCTGTTCATCTCTCCTATTTCTAGTGTCTTTGCTTTTCATTCTCTCCCTCTTTTCTTTCCTATAAACCTCTTCCCAATGGTGTCCAGGGATACCATTAACCAAATGATCGACAGGGTTGACGACCTATCGGAGGTCCGGTAGAACTCTATAGAGCAAGCCATCGAGCCAGCTCCATCTGAGGCCCAAGGGGTTGTAGGGGAGATTGCCCTCGAGCAAGATTTCACCGCTACCGGTTACGCCTCTGAGTTAGGGGAATGAGCACTAACTCGCTTTCATAAGAATTTCTCTATTCCCAAGGGGGTCATTCTTTTTTCCCTAAGGGATACTTGGGCCTTTGAGGCCCCTACCGGCAACATGGCTCTATACGAGCAGGCCTTCTAGCGGGTCTTCAATTTTTGATTCCCTTATTCTTTTTAGGGAGCTACTATTCTCCCTCGGGTTGGCGCTAGGACAACTGATGCCCAATGCCTAACGGATAGCCATAGGATATATGATCCTATGGGAGTTAACATTAAAGGGGACCTCACCCTTAATGTGTTTTTCCAAAGTTACTACCCAAAAGAGTAGGAGCTGGGGTGGTTTTATTTTGCCAGCCGGGACCTGACTACAACCCTGGTGATTGGGCTCCCAAGCTCTAATAGCGATTAAAGGGGCCAATACTTCTTCATTTCAGGCGAAGGCTGGGAGTACCCGTAGGGGAGGTCCCCCTTGTGAAGTTTAACTAGGTCTGGGCATTAGCCATCAGCCTTGTAGGTGAGTTGTGATTCCCTATTTTTTTGTATATTTATCTTCATAGTCTTCCTTTTTATTCTATATTTTTATGCATTTGCTTTTTATGTCAGTTTCGGAGGTAGATGAGCTATCCCCCGAGGAGGAGGCCCGCATTTGGGAGGTCGTGAATCACTTAACCCACGCCTACCCTGACCTTGTTACCCCCAAGCCCCTCCATTAGTGTGAGTTTAGGTCTGACCCAGGTGGCTCACCCTCTTCTTTTATTTTTGTGTTGCTTAGTCTTGTTTTCTCTTCTTCCTCCCTTTCTCTTTGCTTTTCTCTGCCTCCCTTTCTCTCCCCCTCTTTTTTTGTGTACGACTAACTTATGATCTCAGGTGTGTCTTACTGTGCAGCGATGAGGATGAATAAGAAGTTTTTAGCTCAGGCCTGAGAGGCTATGGCAACAGGCCAAGGGGTGACCATGACCACAAAGAAACGGAAATGACACCTCATCAATGAGGAGCCCTCCAAGGCTCATGCCCCTGAGGTCGCCACCGAAGTGCCACCAGCCTAGCCAGCACCACCCTTGACTCCCAAGGCCTTCCTTCCTATCATGGACTTGGAGGTAGAGACTGTCAAGTCTCCTCTAATCCCAGCCACTGAGGGAGAAGTGGCAGCTTCCCTCAAGATCGCCCCAGCTATGAAGATCGCTCCTTTTTCTGCTATGGTCCTGACGTCTTCCCCCTCCCGGGTGGCATCGACTTCTGATGCAGCCACCACTCGAGCACTTTCTTCTTCGACCTCAAAGGGGGGCCAGTCTTCATCCGGGCCCTTGTCTTGGCTGTCAAAGCCGAGCCTTAGGGTGGACTATCTTTTAGGGGGCATTCCCCTGAGGACCTCGAGTCCTTAAAGAAATCTCTCGGCCCTTCTGTGCTCCACTGGGAGATGATGCACTACACGGCCAAGGTAATCTTCTTCTTTCCCCTTGTATTTCACTTTTCTTATTATTTATGTGTTTATACTGACTCATTTATTTTTTGCATCTATTTCTTCAGATCGTGGCCTTGATGGTAGCCTATATCCAAAGGTTCAAGAGGAGCAAGCAAGTCCAAGGCAAGCTCTAGAATCTCTTTGCCAAGTCCAAAAGCAAGCTTAGCACTATCTGCAAGAGCGCCAATGCTGAGATCTGTGTCCTCCAAGAAAAGGTCTCTTGGGTTTAGGGTTCCAACGTTAGTATGGTTGTCCGGGTCATGGAAAACGATGTTTGTATCGAGGAACTGACGGCGCAATTGCGGTCAGCCCGGACTAAGATTGCTCGGGGAAGAAAGGAACCACCACCTCACAATCAAGGATTCATTTTCTGCCACTCTCGAGGAAGCGATGAGTAGGAAGGTAGCCGAGGCAATGGAGCTAACTCAGATCTGGCCTGAGAAGGAGAGGGAGAGGGTCGTTGAAAGGGAAACTACCGAGTACCTGACCTCTAATGCCTTCGAGGTCATCAAGGTCGGGTGCTTCTTGGAAGGGTTCGAGGCCTTCTGGGAGATGGCAGCAGAGGCATTCCTAGATCGCAACTTTTTCACTTTTGTCCCTAACAAGGAAAAAGGGGACAAAGCTAGGAAAGAAGGGCATAAGCGAGAAGGAGGAGAGAATGTGGAAGGAGTGGTCGAGGAAGCTGGGGCTGCTGCCCCTAGAGATGCCACCTCAGGGGATGCTAACCCCCAGGTGTAATTGTACCTTTTTTTTAATCCTCTTTTATAATTTTCTGATGTATGAATGAAGTTTTTTTCTTGCCTCTATTTCTTGTGCACTATGCCCTTATTTATTTTCGCCTTAAATTTTTCTAAGTATTGATGCATATCGTGGTGATTGTATTCCTTCTCGAGTTCCTAGGCACGTTGGAGTAAGCAATAATAAGGACTTCTAAGGGCGTAGAGGTCATCAATGATGAATTTCTCCAAGTAGAAGTGAACCTCGGGGTAACTAATCCTTATGCAAGTGGGGACAAAACAACAGTGAATTTCATTAAGCATGGGTATGCCTTGGGGTAAATAATTTTTTAAGCGAGTAGGGGTAGTCACTGATAAGTTTTTCTAAGTGTAGGTATGCCATAGGGATAATGCTCTCTCAGCGATTAAAGATAAGCAATAAATTTTTCTAAGTGTGAATACACCTCGGGATAAATACTCTCTCAGCAAGTGGGTGCATTGCCCTTAAATAATTTTTCAAGTCTTTTAGTTTATTATGATTTGGGTGAGTAAGGGTTCCCATAGACGTTCTTTTGGGCTTAAGCCCTTACCCCTCTCAAGGGTCTTTCTTTAGTAATGTTGCCAAGCACTCTTATGCCCCCATTCCAATTTTACATACGAGAGGGGGTAATTGTACTTACTTGATGTTGACGGGTCGATTTTAGTTGTGATACACACGTCCTGACATGTCTCAGGCCTTTGGCTTTACTTGCTGAAGTCTCTGCTTTTGCTGATCAACGAGATTTCTCTTTGCCTTGTGAATTTTTCCTTAAAACATAGGTTAATCTTATGACTTAAGGTCAATCTTGTGACCTTAAGTCTAACCTTGTAATCCGGGCACGAGGTCCTAAAATTTCTCCCGAGAGACGGATCAATCTTATGACTTGGGCTTAATCTTGTGACCTAAGGGTTAATCTTGTAACCTGGGCACAAGGGCCTGAAATTTTCCTTGAGGGACAAGTTAATCTTGTGACCTGAGAGCTAATCTTGTAACCTGGGGATGAGGGCCTGAAAGTTCTCTTAAGGGACAAGTTAATCTTGTGATCTGAGGGTTAATCTTGTAACCCGGGCACGAGGGCCTAAAATTTCCCCTAAAGGATGGGTCAATCTTGTGACCTAAGGGCTAATCTTGTAACCCAGGCATGAGGGCTTAAAATTTCTCTTAAGGGACGGGTCAATCTTGTGACTGGGGTCAATCTTATGACCTGAGGGTTAATCTTGTAACTCGGGCATGAGGGCCTGAAATTTCTCCTAAGGGACGGGTCAATCTTGTGACCTGAGGGCTAATCTTGTAACCCGGGCACGAGGGTCTAACATTCTTTTTGGCTTTGCAAAGTAACAGCATTTCATTAACTAGGGTTGAATAATTATATCAGCTTCCCTGATAGTATTTTCTCAAGTGCTCAACATTTCATGGTCGTGGTAGAGGCTCTCCACACATCGTCTCGAGGTGGTGCATCCCGAGCCTGTGCCAACTTGTTACCCAGTAAGGTCCCTCCCAGTTTAGCCTTAGTTTTCCCTTTGTAGGGTCTTGTGTTGCCAAGCTCACCTTTCTGACTAAGTCCCCCACTATGAATCTCCTCGTCCTAACTTGTAAGTTGTAGTACATGTTCATTCTCTGCCTATAGGCGGCTGCCCAAAGTGTGGCCTTATCCATTTTCTCTTCTAGGATGTCAAGATTGTTCCTCAACCTCTCCTTGTTCCTTCCCAAGTCAAAATTCATTATTCTATGTGTGGTCATCCTAATCTCGACTAGTATCATGCCTCGGTCCCAAACACCAAAAAGAATGGTGTTTCCCCATGGGGGTCCTTACCATAGTGCAGTATACCCAAAGGATGCTTGGTAGTTCCTTATGACAAAGGCCTTTGGATTTCTTGAGTCTCTTCTTGATGATGCTCAGAAGTGTCATATTGGTGACCTCAACTTAGCCGTTGGCTTGTGGGTGAGTCGGGGAAGAGAAATGATTTTTGATCCCAAGTTCTACATAGAATTCCCAGAATCGGGCATTGATGAACTGCTTACCGTTGTCAGTGATGAGCACTCGGGGGATCCTAAACCGGCACACAATTGATTTCCAAGTGAAGTCCCAGATGTTTTTCTTAGTGATTTTCGCTAAGGGTTTAGCCTCCACCCACTTTATGAAGTAGTCAATGGCTACTACTAAGAAACTCATATGCCTTTTTCCTCAGGGAAGGGGTCCGACAATGTCAATTCCCCATTGGGCGAATGGCCAGGATCCAACTGTCGGGACCAACTCCTCTGCGGGCTTTTTAGGGACATTGGCAAACCTTTAACATTTTTCGCACTTTTGGGCAACCGGGCCTGCATTCTTTTGCATGGAGGGCCAATAATATCCTGCTATGATTGCTTTGTGGGTCATCACCTGACCTCCCGAGTGGTTCCCGCATATTCCCTCGTGTATCTCCCAGAGCACATAGTTGGCCTCCTCTTTAGATAGGCATCTGAGTAGGAGGAAGGTGAAGCTCCTCTTATAGAGGGTGTTGTTAAGGAAGAGATACCAACTCACACTTGTTTGTACCTTTCTTGTCTCATCCTTATTCTCAGGTAGTTCACCATTCTTTAAGTATTTTATAATCTGGTTGGCCCACTCAGGCTCGGGGCTGGCCATGTTGACCCCCTTATTCTTCTTCCTCGATGCTCAGCTTGGGTATACACTCTATGAAGATCCCAGGGTTGAGATTGTTCATGACTAATGATGCTAGTTTGGCCAACTTGTCGTCTTTTTCATTCTGACCCCGTGGGACCTATTGTATGGCTAAATGCTTGAAGCGGGACTTCTCTTTTACTACCAATGTGTGGAACTGCTTCATCAATTCATTCTTTGCCTCGTATTCCTCTTATACTTGTCCTACCACAAGTTGGGAGTCACTATTAACCCTTATTCGCTTGGCTCCGAGGGCGCAGGCAAGACATAATCTTACTAGCATTGCTTCATACTCTACCTCATTGTTGGCTGCCTTAAACCCAAATCTGATGGCGTACTTAAGCTCATTTCCTTCTAGTGTGACTAAGACAACTCCTCTGGTGGTGCTACTAGTAGAGGAACCATCAACATGTACAACCCACACTACTTGACCTGCTTCCTCTCCCCCGAGTTATTCCTCATGAATCTTGGACTCGCCCCTTGATTCATGAGTGTATTCGGAGATGAAGTCTGCCACTGCTTGATCCTTAATGGCTCCCTAGGGGTGGTATTCGATGTTAAACTCGCTTAACTCCACCAACCACTTGATTAGCCTCCCAGAGGTCTCGAGTTTGTGCAATATAGCCCTGAGTGGTTGATCGATGAGCACTTGGATGGTGTGAGCCTAGAAGTAGGGCCTCAATCATCAAGCCGTGACAACCAAAGTGAAGCCTATTTTTTTAGCCCTCGGGTATCTTTTCTTAACTCCACTGAAGCTTTACTAGTGTAGTATACCTGCGTTTTCACCCCGCTTTCTTCCTTGATTACCACTAAGTTGACTGACATTCCCAATACCGACAGGTACACGTAGAGCACCTCACCTTACTTTGGCTGATTAATCAAAGGCAAGTGACAGAGGTGGTCTTTAAGCTCTTAGAAGGCCTTGTCACATTCTCTGTCCCAGCTGAAAACCTTTTTTAGTAAATAGAAGAAAGGAAAGCACTTGTTTATGGCTCAGGATATGAATTTACTCAACATTGTGACTCTCCCAGCTAGTTGATGCACTTCTTTGGTGTTCCTGGGCAGTTGCATGTCGATTATGACCTTAACCTTCTCGAAATTCACCTCTATTCCTCAATGGGAAACCATAAACCCAAGGAACTTTCTAGCAGATACTCTGAATGTACATTTAATGCGGTTAAGTTTCATTTTATACTTCCTCAAGGTCTGGAATGTCTCACTTAAGTCTGACAGGTGTTGCTTGGCTAGGAGGCTTTTCACAAGCATGTCGTCCACATACACTTCAACGTTCCTCCCGATCTGGTTTCTGAACATTTCATTGACAAGTTTTGGCAAGTTGCCCCTATGTTCTTTAGTCTAAAGGGCATGACCTTGTAGCAGTAAAGCCCTCAGTCAGTGATGAAGGTTGTTTTCTTTTGGTCAGGCTTGTGCATCCTTATCTGATTATATCCCAAGAATGCGTCCATGAAGCTGAGGGTCTAATGGCCGGCCGTTGAGTCCATCAATGTATCAATCCTTAGGAGAGGGAAGTTATCTTTAGAGCATTCTTTATTGAGGTCAGTGAAGTTAACACATATATGTCACTTCCTGTTAGGCTTTTATACCATGACTACATTTGCTAACCACTCGAGGTAGTGGATCTCCCATATAAATTGGGCTTTGAGCAACTTCTCCACTTTCTCTGCAATGACACGGTTTCTTCCTTGGGCGAAATTTCTCTTCTTCTGCTTGACAGGCCTCAAGGCTAGATTTACATTAAGCCGGTGTACTGCTAGTTGGGGGTATATCCTTGATGTATCCTCATGCGTCCAAGCGAACACATCCTGATCCTTGACAATGAAACTTTACAATCGCTTCTTGAAGTCTTCCGACAGGTCTAACTCCACCCGGGTTACACGCTCAAGCGTCATTGAGTCAAGGATAATACTCTCAAGTTCCCCTGCTGGCTCGGCTAACGTCTGGGTCCTTTCATCTTGAACCTCCAGACTATCAATTGTCATGGTTTGATTTAGGGCTGACTCCCCTTTGAGTAAGGCCACATAACATTCTCGGGCCACCACCTAGTCCCCTCTAACCTCCCTAACCCCTCCGTCAATCGGAAAACACATCAAAAAGTGGTAGGTCAAAGTAACCTCTCTTAGTTAGTTCAGTGCCAACCTCCCGAAGATGATTGTAGGCAGAGGGGCAATCAACCACCAAGAAATTGACTACCCTGGTGATTTGTCAATCACCAATCCTAGTGGTGACAGGCAAGCTGATGGTCCCGAGGGGAAGCAATTTATTACTTGTGAAACCAACCAAGGGGGATTGGACTGGCTTGAGTTTATCTCATCTAATACCCATATGGTCGAAGGCTGGGAGATAGAGAATGTCTAGTGAGCTCCTGTTGTCTGTGAGGACACAATGCATGATGTCGTTTGAGATGACCAACGTCACTTCTATCACATCATTATGTGATTGACTCACACCTCAGGCACCCTCTATAAAGAAGGTGATAGAGGGATGCTTTACCTTATGTTGCTTAGGCAGCCTCTCTATGCCATCTCTGTCTTTTTCTCAGTATGTCAGGCCAGCTATAGGGAATATTCCCTCCTAGTAACAGTTTCTGGATTATCTTTATTTCCAAATATGGAAAGTTGGGTCTCTACCATTTCTTGCCTGTCGGGGATTTCTGGAGATCCAGTGTCAGTCGTGGTTGTAACTCCGTTTGGTGTTGAGTGGTTCAAGAGACACCGCGAGAGTGTTCCCAGGAGTCTCAGAGTGTCAGGTACTGGAGGGTGGAGTGAGTGTCTTAGTGTTTCCTACTTATGCCCAAGTATTGAAAGGTTACCGAGTAGCCGGGCCTCGATTTCTTTTAGGTTGTGGGACCCCGAAGATTCCCCTGGTTGATCTCCTCAGGGACCCCTTGGGTTGATTTATTTAGGGCTAAGACTCTACTAGTTTATTAGGGTTGGTTTATAGGGGCCTCAATATCTTTCCCCATCAATTAGCATTAAATGCAACACATTAATTGTTAATGACGCATCATTAGCAAGGTACAACACATGGAGGTATCTCATAGGCGAGTCAACACACAGGGAAGTGTGTCGACACATAACACACTCGAGTTTGACCCATATTTCAAGAAAAAATTATAGTTGTCGGCCTCTCATTGGTTGCAATAAATTCACCACATCACCTCTTTAAATGCTAACATGTGGCACCCCCTCTAGGAAACCACTCCAAAATCAAGAAAAATACCAAAATAACCCCTGCCACATGTCACATCCCAAATAGTTATTTCCCTCATCCCATTGGATCGCAACAACTATCTTGCATCCTCCATGCCAACTTACCTCACCCGTGCACCCTCTCATATATCCTCTCAAGCCTATAAATACAACTCCCCTCTCCACTTAAAAAGAGTCCAAAATTAGAGAAAGAAAAGGTCCAAAAATTAGAGAGAGAAAAGGTCCAAAACTAAAGAGAGAGATGTGGAGATTAGAGAGGCAAAGGGAAGGTTCCAGTGAAAGAAAGTGAGGGTTCTAGTGAGAAGAAGTGTCCATTCTAGTGAGAGGAAGTGTTTATTCTAGTGAGAGAAAGTGTCTATTCTAGAAAGGGAGGGTTCTAGTGAGAGAAAGTGAGGGTTCTAGTAAGAGGAAGTGTCCATTCTAGTGAGAGAAAGTGTCCATTTAGAGAAAGGGTCCTCAAATGTAGAAAGATGACTCACAAAATCTCAAGAAAAATAACCATTAGAATTTTCTCAAATACAACCACACCCCACCTCCAATGACCACCCTCCTTCCACAAGCCATTGCCAAAAGATTCCACCTTTGCCAACACCACCTTTTTGCTATCCGAAGTAAAGAAGAGAAGCTGGCTATGAGTCACACGTGGGATACATTCAAGGAGGTATTATACTTTTTGTTTTTGTATTATTAAATTCATTAGTATAGTAGTTTATATATTATGTTTTTAATGCTCATGCATATGTTGTAAAAGTTATTGTAAATCATTGTTAAGCATAGTCTATACTCCCATCATTTCAGAATTCTTTTTTATTTTAATTATATCTATCCATTCTCTACATAGGCTCCACTATTATCTCTTTTCTCTTAAAAAGGTGTGTGTATTTTGATGTGAATCATTCATTAATTTGGAATAAAAACTAATGGATTTTTTATGTTAATGAAATATCTTCTATATTAATGTTTATCTTTTGACAATGATAGGTATTGATGTCTCTTGGAGATAAATTTTGTTACTCCACTCACCCCATCTCTTTCTATCTCTCATTAGCTACTATTATAAGTTGTCTATCTTTATTTATTCATTGTTGTTTCATTAACTTCATTTATTTTTTTATGACAACAATCGTTGTTACTTTTCTTGTTTTCTTCATTTCTTTTATCTCTTGTTTCTTTTCTATTTTTCTTTCTTTTACCTTTTTCTCTTTTCATTTGTATTTTAATCTTTTCCTTTTGATAATGTGTGTTGCAATGGATGTTTTGGGTTGCAAGTGGTTTAATAGGTGTATACATTGTACCATTTTATGTTGAAGTTGTACATTAATCCTTCATGTTTACTTGGTCGCATGGTTAAGCAGTTTAAGGTACGCATTGTAACTATTTCCATTCTTTAATTTTTGTTAGATGGTTTGAGAAATTATAAAATGCATTTTTATATACATGTGCTTACATGTACATTAGTTAGTAGGTCAACCACGTTGCACATGCATGGCACCCATTTCTAAAAAACAAAAATCACCTCGACCTATCCCACCAAACCATTTTAGGCATAATACGACTGCCCATCCAGAATAATTACTCATCCAATCCATTTTCCCATGGGTCAATGTTGATGCTATGACCGCTTCGGTGGTACAGACAGGATGTAACTCAAATGTTGATGTCACGACCACTTCACCGATGCGAACAGGCAATATAACCCAAAGGCTAACACTGCGACCGTTTCATCGGTGCAAATAGGTTATGAAACCCAAACATACTTCCCCCAACACATGTTGAATGCTAGAACTAGACTCACACTCACCAAATCATAACGGTTTAACCCGCTCTCAAGCATAGAACCTACTCATACTTAAATCACGAGCACATCAGGGCATTGCATTAGGAATAGAAGTTACCTATTCAAGTGTTGGTTTTACCTCAATTCCAACCTCGGGTTCCCACACTCAGCCTGCCTCAAACATGTCCCTTCTAAATACCATTGTTAGTATACCACAGTTGTAGCCCATTCTTTGTAATTTATTCATGTTTTCATGTAGCATGGAGTACTATGTGAATATATTAATAGACTAAAATGAACCTAATCCTTCTCTATCTCTTATAGTCAAATGTAACTCATTAAAGACTTACACATACACACAACCCCTAGAACTACATGATCTCAACAAAACCAGAAGTACCTAAACCATACAAGATCGGGTATGTAGGCAACTTAAGACTGTCTTGACTGCAGTTGCAATAATCACAAAACACGAGGGGGGCACACAAACAGTGACACATCTAAAGGCACACACCATAATGATAGGTATTAACATACATGTATGAGAGAAGTCACCCTAAAAAGGTGGGTGTTTTGGGGTGCCTAACACCTTCTCCCACCACAACAAAGAAACTTACCATAGTCTCTAGTAAACCAGATTAGTACAGGAGTCTGACAAACAAGACCTGATGGTCTAAACTTCATTTTCCTAAGAAAGGAGATTGGTGTCCAGCTTCATCAGTAAAACCTGAGTTGGTGGCGATTCCCAAGAACCTTAGAAATATGTCAATCTAAAGATCCTTAGAGGCCTGGGTGGGATGCGAATCCCGATGTCTATAGAATGGCAAGCCCATCAGATGCCAACTCATTCATATATGCACCTACACCACAAAGCATTTGCCTACAAAGCAAATTGGGATAGGGGTGAAAATTTTCCGATGTTCACATCACTTGTTTACAAAAAATAATTGTCCACTAAAAATCCATATACAATTATAATGGAAATTGTCTACGACGAGGCCTCATGTTCTAAAAGTGTTGGATGATCTTCTTCCCTATGGATTTGATAGCTAAGGTTAGCCTAAGGTAGGACTAACATCAAGGGCTGATACATCAATGCTAAAAAGTGAAAAACATTGATGTATATGCCCCTAATGTTAGTTTTACCTTAGGTTCACTTTAAGGGTTGCACCAAATTCGAAGCGGATCTTCTCATTATCAATGCTATTAAAAACATCTTTCTCGATATAAGTGATTAAGCAATCATTCATTAAATCATCTCCCACGTATAACCTTAACACGATTAATAAATGGGTTGTGTTCGGGTTGACCCATATAATCATATACTGTTAACTCAACACAACACCCAACCCACTGTAGACATCGGCGTGCCCACTTCGGCTCGCGCTTCATGTGGCCGGCCCCTCCTGAAAGAGGGTTCAGGCTTTTGCTTGGAGTCACCACCAACTCTGGGTTAACCGACTGAGTTGGACATGGGTCCTTTTTTTCGGGGAAACAAAGGAAACTAGATTCAAAAGTCTGGGGTTTAACTCCTAGTACTAGTTTGAGTCCCTGAGATTAAGGTAAGCTATTTGGTGCTAGGTACCCCAAATACTCGCATTTTTAGGGCGGCTTCTCCCTTTCATATGAATCTCAAGTTTATGTTCATAATCATGCTTTATTAATTGTGAATTTAAGTGTTTAAACCTTTTTAATATGAGTTGGAGGTTTGCTAAATTTTTCTCAGGCTGAATGCCTATTTTAGCTCACAACACCTATTTTTCCAATGCTTGAAATTAATTCAAGGTGAAAAACAAGCATCAGCTTGTGAACAGTCCACAAACTATTCTTAATTTTGACATTTTCTACATATAAGAAACCGCTCAAGGTTCTGGTCTTTAGAGGGGGTGATTGATCCCTCTAAATGACTTGTTGTTTGCCTTTTTAGGGTTTGGGGTTAACCCTAAAGAAGGGGAGAGAAAAGAAAGAAGATTATTTTTTTTGAGTTACAGGCCTAATGCCTGTTTTTCACCTCAACGCCTGTTTTTCCATACGCCTGAATTTTAATTCAGGGTGAAAACAGGTGTTAGAAAACCTGACCAAGTTGGCACTTTAGTGTCACTATTTAGGGTGTTTAGGTGGGACCCAGCATTATGGGATCCTGAGTTAGGGAGAGGAAGTCTTCTAGGGTTACACAGTGCAACCCTAGGGGTCCTAGGCATAGGCCACGTGGAGATGTGATCTCCCAAAGTGGGCCAAACGGTCATCCGTTACAAACCTAACGCTTGTTTTTTAGTCTGATGCTTGTTTGTTCAATGCCTGAATTTTAATTTAGGGGAAAAACATGCATTGGGTGTTAAACTAGCAGCCAGTTTAGGTTTTTGGGCCATCTAGGTGGGGCCTAAAGGGGTGAAGTCTTTCTGGGTCTTGGGACTAATCCTAGGGCATACTCATACTTAACTAATTTTAGAAAAAGGTAACTTTTAAGACCCAAGCCTGACGCCTAAAAACCCTCCCAATGCCTAAATTTCTGTCCAATGCTTGTTTATTGAAAAAACAGGCATTAAGAGAAAATAAGGGCCCACAAAGGTGCTGATGCATAGGGATGGTTCCCAGGATGTTAGAATAGCTTTGGGACAGGTTTAGGGAAAATCAGGGATCCCTAGGGTGGGTCCTAGATCTCAACGCCTGAATTTATCCCTGACGCCTGTTTGTCCAACGCCTATTTTTTAATTCACTAAAAAATAGGCGTTAGTTACTAAGAGAAAATCCAACAACTGGATTTCTCTATTTTGGAGCCTTTAGGGTTTTGAAAAATCATGAAATTAAGTATGCTAGCATGGGAGATACAGGGGAACATCATATAAAATCTTAATTAAAATCAGCAAATATTCCATAAAATTAGGTCTCAAAAGACCCATTTGCTGGGTTTTGTTTAGAGGGCCATCTCGAGGCCTTCCACAACTTATAAAATCATGAAATTAAATACAGAGCAACCTACATGTGTCTAGTATAACATAGTAAAAATTGGGCTCAAGCAGCCCACTACAAAATTCACACAAAAATCGACATTAAAACTGGTTGAAAATAAAACAAAGTAGAGGCCGTTGAGCCTCTATTGTGTACCCGAATTAGAGCAGTGCTCTAGCATAAATTGGACAGCATAACAGTGATCAAACTAACATGATTTGAATGTAGATGATGAATTAGAGCTAGGTTTAGGCTTACCT